>JPKZ01001279.1:99976-110942 GCA_000803305.1 Toxocara canis
GTTCGCAATGCGCCCAACTTGTCGACAATAGGCAGCAGCTACAGCCTTTGACTGCTCGGCTAACGTCTGCTAGCTGCTCTTTTTACAGCACGGCCACTCTTCAGGTCCTTTTGACGCGAAGCTGTGTGGATTTGCAAATGTTGAGGTTTGTGTGCATCGGGCGGCGCCCCGACTCAAGATCGTTACTCTGTAAACAGTCTCAACTATTATCTGAGCCGATGCGCTGCAAAGCTTCTCAAGCTTTGGATCGTTTTTCCTCTACTCCTGTCTTTTACCACCTTCAACAGGTTGCATGTTGTGCGCAATGTTCCTGAGCGGTCGCAATCAATCGTGAAGGAATTCACTCAACCGTATGCACTAATCACTACCGACAAGCGTTTCAAAATTTCTTACAGGAATCACTCACTATTCATAGTATGTATAGGTACTCTTACAACTCCCTCGGCGAGGGAGCGAAGAGGAGTGGGGAATTTGGTTATTCACGGATGATCCGAGGTGGCTTGACATATTTGCCACTTAAGTTGTCAGCGTTGCCCGCTATACGAGAGCTCCTGGTATAATATCCCTTACAACGAGTAGGCAGCCTTCTACCGTACTTCCTTTGCTATTGTAAGTGTATATGCACTTGATGCCTTCGTACTTTTATATTACTTGTTAGTAAAATATCATTATCGCTCTTTTAGAACTGCTGCAAGAGTTCACGCTCTAACACCTGCAGCCAAAGTCATTCATAAGCATAGGTGTATGTCATTTCCATAATGCCAAGAAACACGAGCAACTATTGTCACGAGCAACTACTGTATTTGTGCCTTACGTTTTGGACTTGACAGGGCTTTTACGTGCCAAACGAAGATTTCAGTTTCGTACTTGCAATTTCCATGTTCTTTTCCAGGCATACACTTGATGTTCTGCCCTGAAACACTGCGTTCATGCATTCATGGAGGTTCCACTGATCTGCGTATCCCTACAATTTTCTTCCTTCGAGCGAAACGAAAATTGTTTCTTGGTTCCTAGCCAACTTCATCTATTTCGTTCTTTTTAGTCATTCTCCTCTTCGTTATCGCTGTTCAATGTGACACCAGAATCTCAATATCTCCGCGAAGATTGGTGCTCACCCATACACCCATCGTCGCAACATTCCACCGTTGAAGATCCCTCGCATTCTTATTGCTCCACAAGTTTCACGGTTTTTCATGGCTTTCATCGATCTAAACCACATCTGTGCAGTTTCTTCATATCGCTGCTAAGAGTCTTGATGAGTGTTCAAGCCACTTCGAAAGTTTCTTGCTTTCTCTTTAGATTAATAAAACACATTTTCGCTGCTGAGTTCGATCGCAAAATTTCGATCAAAAACGCTACTCGAATGTTTCGAAATGGTTCAATGATTGCTGGCCACTAACAGACAACATTCCTAAGCGATTATCTAGCATAATATCACAACACTTAACGTTCATCCACATAACTGTTCATATTACGATTACGAAATTGTCACGGAAGATTTTGAGTGACCTCTTTATGCGTAATTTGACTTACTAAAAACAATGCCCTTTTGCATAAGCACAGTTCATTAACGCCGAAATCTTTTATTTTGAGTATCGAATGGTGTCATCGTTTATGCTTATTCGAATCAATTTAAATATTCATTATTTTTTGAGAAACAAAAATCGAAAAAGATTAGTTTTTCAATCGTCAGAGTGTGATAATGATTCCGTCATTTTTTTTCTTCTTCCAGTGTCATTGAGTTATTGTTCATACGAGGATGCGAATACGCTTTTGTGAAGGTGTAAAGATCACGTTGAGACACCTGTATACAGCAGCTTTTTTTTTCGTGAAAGCTTACGGAACTTGGAAATATACCTCGAGTTTAACAAAGGGATTTTTAAAGGCCTTATGATGATAGCGGCTGAAACCAAATTTTGTTTTCCTGGAGCTGAGAAGGGTAGACCGAAGGGAACTAATGGAGAGTCGGCCTAACAAGTCAGGGTCTTGGCTCTTCCCATTTAACTGTTGCATATGTAGCACCCTAACGCTGCTCTGCTGCCTTTTCATAGTTAAAGGAGCGCACAAGTCCAACCTTTATGTCCGAAGTTTGCTTGCTGTGCACAGTCATCCTCGTCTTCTTTGCCGTCATAGAGCACAGCGATCGGTACAGTATTTTTTTCTCATTTGTACATATTATCCGCGTCGTAATTGTCCAGGACTCGTAGTGAACTTTAAAACGAGCATCTTATCGCAAAGCTGACGAAACTGTGCCTAAAAGAACGTAAGAGAGAGTATGTAAGCAGTAAAGTGCCTCTTTCTTCCGGGCCAAGTGAACAAACTTCCTCTTTTCATACAAATGCGTCGCCATCTTTCGGCATGTTGTCGAAGAGGCTGTTTTCGACCGCTGCCAATTTTATCCCTCATTCATTCGCTATGGACGATTTGTTCTGAGGAGTAGCAGCGAAACAAAAACACCAATATTGGTATGCTGTCATGAACAACATCACATTCTTACGGAAATTCGGTTACGATGATCAATTCTCTACGTGTAAAACAGGGATACAAACAAAGTGTATTTGAAAGAGGCATTCGTCAGCAACGTTTGCGTTACGAGTGCAACGTCTGCTCGTATACATAAAGCATTCGATTTTCTCTCAGTAGAAAAATAACTGTTAACCGAATAGTTCATGTTGGTTTACAGATAATTTGCGGAGCGAGTGAAAACGGAAGCCGTTGTAAACGTTCAATTTTGGTTAAATGAGCAGGGGATTGAGAGACGTATATGGGGATTTAGAAAATCCAGTCCTTACAGTTTCGAAACAGTAATTTGAGTTTGTTGTTACGACATTATGACTGCATAAGAGAGATTTATTGTTTGTTCTTCAACTTCTAATGGCGCCAAAATCGATTTCGCCCTCTTGATGTGCTTTTTTTTGAGCTGTAAGCAGAAGCTGTCGTCTGCAACACATCAAAATGAATCATCATTATCTTCTCACATCAGATATAAGAGCTTCCCTGAACAAGTGACAGCGGCACATTTCTCGTTGAAGCTCCTATAACTTCGAACTTAGTCGCATCTGTGTGCTTTGCCCATTTATTGCCGAAACTATTTTTGGCATAATTTGTCGGGAGAATTGAGAGCTTTGCTACATGCGAAAGAATAGAATTCAATCAAAATGAGAATAGAGTGAATGGATCAAATTGAACTCCCTCACATAAGTAGAAGAATCGTCGTGAAGACGCATTGTTGAGCAAAGAAAAAATGCTTAACATTGCGGACCGAACAATGTGTGAACCGAGATGCGAATCCCCTAAAAATTGCAAAATTAGTCTGCTGAGAATTTCAAGCGAATGAATTCGAAACAGGGGTAAGTAGCCGATCCCTATAGAGATCCTCTATGCGAATGCTGGCAGAAATATGTGACCACTGCGTGATCTGTCCACATCGATTGCACAACCAGACATGTCTCAGAGCTAGTCCTGTGCACTGGATCTAATTTAGGTCACAAGGAATTTCTCAAAAAGGTACCTTCAAAAATAGGGGAAATCAAAACTCGGTCATACCTCTTGGTACGTATCGGCTTGTTATAATAACTTTTAATTCTGAAATCAAGTCTTCACTAATTGTCTGCTCATCGCCTATTCGTGTCTTAGTATTCTGATATTTGTAACTTTAGCTACCTCATGACCGAATGCTATTTATCAGTTAGACCGCTTAGACCAAGTCTTGGTCACCTCGGCGAAAACTGAGGATTTGCTATGGTCCCAGAAGGATGCGCTGCTGACCTTTGCTTTCTATAGCAATATATTTCCATGCTGTCCATCTCTCTCTCTGTTTCTCATTCCCGCTTATGTAGTGTCGTCATATGCATTTAGTTCGGTGTGACCTCGGATTCAGTTTAAGGTTGTGGCCGTCGTATTTGTTATATACATCGTATATCACATAGGAATAGGTTGTTGTCATGCTCACTGCTCGCTTCTTTTGGATCACACATAAGAACATTGTGGTTTGTGCGCATTTCGTTTCGTGCTATGTTGTCCGCTTTTGCGCAATTAATTTTAACAACTTAGCGTTACCCACATCGGCTTCAACTGTTATGCATTCTTACGAGCATATATGTTTTTTTTGTAGGATGGCACTTCACTATGTGCAAAAGCTTTAGCGTATTCCTATCAAAAACGACTGCTCGATTAAACGGTCTTGAAGTAATTGCTCGTTATTGTGAACAAACGAGACAAAACTGATTCTGATTCCTGTGGTAATTTTAAGAGATCATATGAAATGGCATGGCTCTATTTTGCTAAGTGTAACTAAACTTAGTGTTCGTAAACGTCTCGCATGAATTGTAATGGACTGTCCGCCCATTTAGCAGATTATCTTGTTAGTTGTTTGTAAATGCAAAGAGAATGTTTAAAGCCGTTGTGCTCATTTTACGAAAAGCATAATGCAGTTCCGTTTAGTTGATCGGATACTCATCATATGCTCGTTGTGAAACAAATATGTGCACCGTTCAGTGCATTAAGTCCTTCAAGTTCGAGTGAAATTTCGTTTCAAATACGCGCGAGGACCAAAACGGCAGGTTCCATGCACTCTGTTTTGACAATGTTCTCTCACAACAGAGCGTAACAGCTGATGAACAGTTTTAAGGGAAACAGAACAGAACGTAGTTAAAACAGAAACATTTTTTGCAAGGGCAAGACAGATCCGAAGAAAAGGCGGCTAAAAATGACAAAATGAGGACGGAAGAGAACTGAACCAAGGTGGGGCAGAACCGATTACACGGGGTCCTAGAGCTTGGAACGAGGAAATCGCTTTCCTGCAAACAATAACTGACTTAAATCTTGACTTCGATGGGCGCTTCGTGTGTTCTGAGATTTCTGCATCCCTCGCTGGCAAAGTGTGATTTGAATACTTGAGACTTCTGCTTCAGCACAGTAGGTTATTTTTCTATGTGAAGGGAGCACGTATACAAATCCCCCATTGCATCTCTCGCTTCTTCTACTCGCCATTATCTTTAGGAACTGTTACTGGTCGCGATTTGTGGATGGAAAGAAACCCTGAACTACATATTTCGTACATAAAAACGGGCGTTTAGGGATTCGCAAATGCTGAAGACGGAACTTCCTCGTTTTCCGGCTATATTTCCTATATTTTTTCTAAAATATTCTGCTTCTTTCAGCGCCTAACGGACTGCGGACTGCTGGTCGTTCGTAGTGAATCCTGAAATTTGCAAGCGACTCCCCTTGCCCGCTCATTTAGGTAGAGGAAAGAGACGAGGTGTTCATATGCGAATTTAAAAATCTCTATTATTTTGTCTTCCTTCACACAGCTTTTGGCATATACAAGGAACGTATGTGGCTACGTCCATCTATTATTTATGAACACGCCCGTCATTCTGAGCCCACTAGTTCTGCGACGTTTTAGCCATTCTGCATAGCACTAATTAGTTCATTGCGAGAGCATATGAACGGTTGTAAAGCGGGTCTTTGCGGATATTCCTGAAGAGCAACAACGAAGTGACGAATCCTCTCTTTAGTAAATGTAAACAGCAAATTATCGCTTCTACGCGCCATACGTTTGCTATTTATCTCTATAGAATGTCGGACGCATTGTGAATACTTGACATTCCCGAATATATTCCATTTCTGCACATATAAAATATTACCATCTGTCATGAATTTGATGTTCGTCTGCACTATTTTGATTTCATAACTTTAGGTGTTTGCAATCATGAAAAGCTATTATTGAAATCGGTGCGGAGCCGCTTGAAACTCTCAACAGTGAAGTATTTGAATACTAGGTATATATACTAAGCTGTACAAGCTTAGTCCAACTTTTCCTTGCGGTTATCTCCATCCGTTCAAATCGGCTTTGTCTGCAGGTATTATTCCTAGAACTGTATGCTCTGGAAAATTCGTTTCTAAACAGGATTCATCGAACGAAAGAGAATGCTCAAATTTTTTTAACGTCCGCATGTCAGCGTATTGCAAGGGGCATTCAGCGGGTGTACCCAATGACTCGAAAATTCTTGTTATCGGCGATTAGCTTCGAAAATTTCTTCCCAGTTCCTTCTCGCTGTGTCTGCCACACGCGTACCAATGTTGAGGTAAAAGATAGCGCTAAAATTTTTTTACATAAACAAATGGCGCATACTCGTTTAAACTGAGCGATGTATGTGCCATTCGTTCGACCCACATTCTATAGTTACCGCTTATCCATCTACAAGTTGATTCGGCTCTTGCGCCACTAGCATCAGCCTTCAGCAAACGATTGTTCGTCTCATGCAATTAAGTATCATTTGTTACTTTGTTAACCAAACTAAACTTTTGTGGAATGCAATTATGAGCTCCCTACAGGTTTGCTAGAAATAATGACAGGCTGCGTAATCGTGCCATGAGGAAAGCTCAAGCAGTCCGGCAGCATTCTTTTCACGATAAACCAAAATAAAATTAGATGAGCCAGAAAACACGCATAGAAAACCAACAAACAGATGCAAGGAATTATCCGCCACCTTCACTGTGCAGTCGGAGGAACATTTATCTACATAGAATGCGAAAGCATTGTCCGAGAATGTGTCTTAAATAATGGAATATTGAAACATTCATATTTGCTTTGATAGTCTGCTTTCCATCTCAGGCTGTCCTCGCTGCTATGCAAAAGCTCCATTTTTCACATTCAATCTCCTCTAATATCATCCCTACTATGCATTTAGCTTTGCACTGTTTTTCTGTCTCTCATCAAGCTGAGCTCGCTCGGCCGTTCTACTTTGTGCAGTTAACCTCCGTCTTATATGAGCTGAAATACTAATACCCTACAGGGTTCAAATATTAATATCCACAACAGCTTCCTTCCACCTTTTGATTAACCCATTCAAACTTTCGTGCATACACTTATCGAATTCATGCGCGTATGAATTTCGAGTCAGTCCAATGCACGGTCATGCTTTGTACGTCCAGTACTAATAGACAGATAAAAGCCACGCAGTTTATGACGCTGAAATTTTAGCGCCATTTCCCCTGCTTTCCTGGGCAATTTTTCTGTTCCAAACGTTTCAGCTCGTTCATATGGGCGTTTCATTATACATGAAATGAATTTAGGCATGGCTGAGCATACCACGTCGTCTATGCTGAAACCAAAAACGTTGTTAATTTGTGTTGCCTTTGTTTGAGCATATTGGATTTTTGTTTCACTCAAATATCACAATGAATCAAAAGTTTCCACTGAATATAACGCTGAATGCTTAAAAGATGGAAGAGTTTCTCTAAAAAATTGCGGTGACTGTTTGTTTAAATGGCCTCATATTGAACAAGTTGTGCAAATAGCGCGATTTTTTGTGCTCACCTCTTCGTTGTGTAATCGCATCTCTTCCGTTTTTTTTTCTTTTTCGGTATTTCTAGTCACCAATAGGTTTTGCTGCCAACTCTAAGTCGGCAAAAGCCACAATTTGATTAAAGAATGCATTTGCAAATGTTACATTCGAGTGGGAGAGCAACTTTTGCAGAAGAAAGCGATGCATTCATTTCAACGACTCATCACTCACACTCACTCTTTTCCGTTACGTTTTTGTGATCGAACAATGAGCACTTTTCTTTGAAAGCTTTCTATCGGCACTTCGTCGTAAACCGATTTGCTAAGCGCACATTTACGAACTCAGTGCTCAGTCCTTCTTCCATTTCTCTTGATTATAATCGAGGGGATTGAAACGCTAGCGCAAAAGCCGCAAATGAAGTCTAATCGAATTGCTCTTGCACAAACGTTTAGAGGGAACACGTTGAAGCGTTGGAGGCTATTTTTTATTCTCTTTAATATGGTGTTATCAATATGCATTCACAAAACTCATTATGTCAGGACGTACTTGTACGAAGATATTGGTGTGAGTGCATCCGTCTGATTGCTTTCATCGGAGATGACAAAGCCTTGTAAGCATCTTCTGTAGCGTACAGTCATCGTCCATATGCCTTGTTATATTGTTTCATCAACTCGCGCAGCAGTTTTAAGCAATCGAGATTCGCCAAAAATCTCGCGCAGTTGAGGCAGTACTCCAACTTGCATAACAGGGCAGCAGGAACGCCGTTTCCAAAGAAACGAATGGAGGGGGTTAAGTTGAAATACCGAAATTGTTATGCGCGTTTCATCATTCGCCATAAAAAACTGATGAGTGCAGTTGCCAAAGCAAACGTCGTTGCCACATCTGACATGCATTCTCAACTGCGTCTTACGTCCCCTAGCTGTGAAGGATAAGAGAAATTGTTTTGGCCCAGTCTTTCATAATTTCGTATAAAATCCTTCATTCAGTCTATCTTTCGGCTCCGCGTAAATGTTGTTCCTGCTATTAGTGGACCTCTAGAGCGTTATCTACTTTATTATTTGCATTTCTTTGGGCACTTCAACCAATTACCTCTTAAATATCGTTGAACAGAATGAGAATTACAATAAACTAAGGAAAATTCAAAATGAAGCAAAGTAAATTTCAGATATTTTATATACAGACGGCTGCTGAAGAATTGTGATCTTGCAGTAAGCCGTGATTATGTCCTTATTTACAATATTTGCTCGCAACCCATTATATTTGTTTTGTTCACGTATGCTTTGTCTATCACATCGGCATCACCTATGCTTCTCGTCATGCGCAGTTCAGAGCATCGAAACAGTGAAGATGTAAAAATGCTGAAGTTGAAGTCATGCTGATCTCGTCGTTCTTATTTCACAAATTGCACTCCAGGATCTGAGCATCGACAAAAGAATTCTGGTGTGCCGGAGGTGAACGGAATGTTCGGTCTATTGGATGGCAGCACGCCCGTTCGCACTCTCCCTTTCTCTACACCGTCTTTCCCTCAAATCAAGTCATTTCTGATCACAGAAACATACAAGCTTTTCACTCCTCACAAATTCGCTCTCTAATTCTCCACGTACCTAAAATTTGATCCTCCTTTTGAATACATCACGTCGCAAACAACTTCCATGTTTGCCTTCCTCTCAAACTGAATCCCCGCTTTGGCGGATTCAAATGTCAGCATCAGTGGAGTTGAAACTGGATAATTTTCGGTGGAATCGTTTTTGTGCAAACAAAGTAAGTTTCGAAATGGAGGCTAACAGTTCACGATGCGGCATCACTAATGTTGTGTGCAGACAACGATTTTTGTCTTACTGTTCTCACTTGTCCATCAAAAGCGTTATAAAAAATCTGAATAGATTCCACTATTAAACTCGTTCGCCAGCAATGTCGAGTTTGGGCACGCAGCTCCAAATCACATTACCCCAGCAACCATATCTTCTAACACAATCAGTTCGACGTTAGCAGTGATAGCAACCGAAGCATAATTCTAATATCAATAGCTCAATCACAGCTGTACTCTCTCTAAACCTAAAAGCAATTCAAGTAATTTGCTTCAACTTTATCGCGCACATGTTTGAATCGAGGATGCTATAGCACTTTGAATGTAACAAGCAGCCGTGCAACTGCGCATCACTTCATTGATGCCATCTACTGCAGCAACACTAAATTGAGGTGATACTTCCTTGCGACCGTTCGACTAAAATATCGTAAGACCGTAAGTACCATCCAGTCCTTTGCAATGAATACTTCTTTGAAGACTAGATCTTTTGAAAGCCAACGAATCTTGTCAATTTCAAAGTCCCTGACTCACCCCACAATTTTTACGTATGTAATTGTTTTCTCGTTTATATTTCATTCACCTTTCTCATATTTCGCTCCCTTCCTTTCGCTTGCAGTCGTTGTTAATTTTCAATTCTGAACGAATACAAGATGAGTTGCTAGCTCCATGGAGATAATTTTGTTGTTGCTGCTGCGATTGCGTGACTATTTGGCTATAGTGACAACGAGAAAGCGTAGTGATGTGCGCTCAGAAGGAAATTCGATCGTAGAATAAAGCAAATTTAAAAAATCATGCTGCACAAATGGAGCACTGGCTGCTTCCTTTGTGCAGCTCTGGAAGCACTGTTTTCGATTGGAGCAGAAGTTGTTCTTTTAGCGGCAGTACATAGGCCTGTGTCGTTGTTGGCGCGCTCAAAAGTGCTTTTAATATTTCTTCTCTATTAAACTTTTGAGTGCAGAGCTCAAAAGATACGCCTGCTTGATTCATTTATTTTTCCTTCAAATGCACTTCCTCACACATCTAAAAGGATATGCATTTGGATCTAATCTTTATCCATTCTCGCCAAAACGGCTCACGATCTGCAACGTGAATCCCTCAGTGCAAGACTCTTCGCACCGCCTCGTCAGCCATGTTAGAGGCTTCATCCTTTTTAGCCTTCATATACGTTTCGTTTCATACACCAAACCGAACACACGGCACGATGAATCGATAAAACGATTTTTAACGTAATCTATAAGCTCTATTGTATGTCTTCTGAAATAAGCAAGCTAGAAATCCCGCCCCTGTCCCAGAAGTGAGTTAAACGGTATTTTTGCACCGTCGAAACCGGTGGAGGAGGCAGAAGTGGGGTTGGGGGAGTGGGGGAGGGGAGAGAGAGCTGGCAGCCACTCTTACTTCTGAGGTGTGAATAAACCTAGTTGGTTTGACATGAGAAAAAGCATCAGTAGGGCAAATGCGTAAGCATGCACTCGTTACGGGCAGCTGTGGTGCCATAGCAATACCGTGCATGCGTAGCCAGCGACCAGATGGTTGAAGTTGATGCTCGGCCGAAGAATTAGACTTGTACTCATATGTGCTAAAACATCCGTTCACGGATCAGATATTCATCACCTCCCCTGTGAGGCGTAGTCTCGGGAACTTTTTACAACGCGCTTTTGTACCATCGTATTTCAGCGCGGTTCAAAGTGGGCGTCTATTTTTGACGAATTAATGCTACCTCCCTCCATATTCAGCTGTTGGGGAATAAATGGTCTTGAAAATGTGGAAAATATCTGACGTTATCTGGTCCGACACATGTATCATCAGAATTTATTACTGTTTCTGAAGTGGTTGTGCTGGTCAGGCCACTAACGAGGATTGGCCCTAA
>JPKZ01001279.1:125079-167177 GCA_000803305.1 Toxocara canis
TGTGATCCTCCACATCGAAAGCAGGGTGAGGGCGGGTTCTGTGTACAGTTCTTCTTTATGGTAACTGCATTAACTTCTGGCTGAGGCAGTAATGGTGGACTCCCCAGCAGTTTGGCATCTCGTCTGATATTCAGGAACTGCTGGATCTCGAGACTGAGCTGTTTGAGTGTCGTTTGTGGATTGTCCTCCATCTTCCGTAGGGCAAGAGTGCGAATATCAGCGTCGTCGGGGGTGTGGAGACCACAGATCCACACCAAGCACTTCATCTGTTCAGGGGTGATGGTGTTGAACTCTGCCATCTCATGTCGTCGATTGACCATTCCAGTATAGTAGCTGAGAGATTCGCCGTCGCGCTGGGTTCTGAGATATGTGTAGCGACGGACGAATACTGACGTGTTGTGTCCGAATAATTCTTTCAGCGTTTTGACGGTGTCGTCGAAGCACAATTCGGAAGGTCTTTTCGGCAAAATGTGGTTGGTGAAACGGGCGTAAGCTGCCGCATCCAGCTTTGAGACGATGAGGCGTGCCTTCGCGGCCTCATCAAGCGTTGAGCCGTCTTGAACAATGACGTCTTCGTACCGGTGGATCCAGACGTCGAAGGTGCAGCCGTTGTCTGGATCGTAAATGAACTCCGGTAGTCTTGTTGACAGCGAGTTAGTGATGAACTCAGCAGTCGATGCAGGAGAGCCAGTGGGTCCGATAGCGGAAAAGATCCGCTCCATCTGCTCCAGCAGCGCCTCCTGCTGCTGCTGGTTTGCCGTCTCCAACACAGCCTTGAGCATCTGATGCTGTCGTTCCTCCTGGGCCTCCAGTATTGTCCGTAGTCGAGCTTCTTCTTGTCCCACTTTCTTCATCCTGATCGCCAGTTTATTGTGACGCCGCCCAGTTCCTGATATGTCGAGTCAGGACGAAGAATACAAGCTTTAATGAAGACGTAGAACTGTAGCAGACGAAGCGTTGAGACTGTATAATGACAAGGGCGGACGCTAAACCATCAGCCTATTCTCCGCAACGAACGTAATAGCAATAGGGTTTAGAACTGGCTAACAAAAGAAGCAGAGAATTACTAAAATATAATGAGGTAGACGAAAGCACATTTATCACCATGGGATCACGAAATAAGTCGGCGTGCGGTCGTGCTCCACAACACTTATTAATCGTTTAGATACCACACAGATCTGGTAAATTACATCCTAAGAATTTTTTCCGCAAAAGAATGCAATATTCATGTAGCATTAGTTCAAACTAATAAGGCATCGACTCCATAGAAGAGAAATCTTCTCATTTCTACGGTGAACACAGAACTTGTCAGAGATTTCTAGCCGTTCTTTCATTATCCCCCCCCCCTCCACCCCTATTCCCACCTCCCTACTTCTTCCCGATTCCTCGAATTTATAAAGGCTCATCAACAGCTTTGAAATTTTTAATGGAACAGACGCAACCATTGCCGCAGACTAGCACCCAGAAAAATGGAAACCCTTAGTGGCTGAACAGTGAATTCATTAAACTTACAAAGACCGAACTGGAAATGAAAATCAACGTTTTTGTCACTCATTGTGCTATGAACTCAACTGGAGCGTTTTCCAAAGTTTCCGTGAGGTGAATTTCTTTCGAAGAATATGCTGAAGCGCTAGAAGAGAGTTCGTTACAAATTTTGCAGAAAACGGTAACAATTTAACTTTTTTGGATTTTGAACGGCGTTAGCGAGAATGGCTATCAAATTCGTCGTAAGTCCGTTTCATAGATATGAACTTGCACAGCCCGACAGGGTGAATGTCTTATACGCCATTCAACTAGCATATCGGAATGATTCTTCGATGAGTTTTTGATGAATGTTTTGGGATGTTCATTGGAAGCAGGAATTCCGATGAAACTTTTTTCTTGCAGATCGATACGTCAATGATGAAGAGCGAAATTGCTCGCCTAAAGGAGGAAGTAACTAAATTGAAAGAAGAGAGGGATAACTGGACCATGAGGAGGCGAGAGCTATTTTTATTTTATTAGATCCTTTCTTATACCGCAAGCCATCCTACTGGTTTTTCTATTCTCAAAATTTTGCTTGAAACTTCGAGGAGGACTGTAAGAACAGGCAAAAAGAACGACACAGCATTTCGTCTTTGATTTAGAGGGCGTACGAATCAGTCGCTCGAAACGATGAAAGAACTTGTACGCTATAGAATAAATTTGCCATAAAAATAAAGTTTGCTCTATACGCGTCCACAGGCTTTGTATTGCTTACGAGATATGCTTTGAAGGCAGAAAACTGAAAATGAGAGTGAAGAGAGTCTAATCGAGCTGCTCGAAGAAAGGCTGACGGAAGCCGAGAACTGCATTCAGGATTATCGGGATGAGAACACGGTGCTAAAGTGCGAGCTTCGTGAACTACAGGTCGTTTTTATGCATTGGCTGCGAACAGCATATTCGGCCCATAGACAAAGTGGGTAATGTTGAAGGCGGAGCGGACGAGGAGTATAACAGACATTATCTTAGGGTGAAAATGTAGGATAAACTCTTCCTAGCTCATCTAAAACGAAGACGAAGAGTAACAGTAGAAACTTCAACGTGTTTCAACGCCACAATTTAATGAATCAGATTCTGGTACTGAGGTCAATATGTTCTCACTGTTTGCGTCTAAACAAACGCAGTTATAATCTTTTGATCTAAACAAGTACTCGATTCGATTCCACTCTTTAAGTAATATCCAGAAGTAGTGATGCCATCGTACCAGATTTTTTGGTAGGATACTGTACTTGTACTTCCCTTCGAAAAATGGTATTATACTGTACAAATACCACCCCTGAAAAACGGATCGTACCGTACCTATACTGTACTTGGATCCTCCCTGGACCACCTCGTTAAACTGCCACACAGGGTGAGACAGGGTACAAGATCTGCCTTGCAGCAGTGCAGTTTCGGGCTCACCCATTTCGATTTTATTTGAAGTCAGCGGCAGAACGATACTGAGAAGAGGAAATTATGCACACAAGATACTATGTGCACGTGAATTCCATTTCCCGCACTTTCAATTGTTTTCATACATCCGCAATTGTAAGACATGCGGTATCCCAGATGGTGCTCAATACATGCCGTCTTTTAATGAAGAACACATTTGCTCACATCAAAATGAATGCTATGTAAAATAATCTAGCATAAACTTGTGTCGTCCACAAATCAAAGAGAAGGCAAAACAAACGAACGCCGCCAACCTACTAACGGAACTAGATCTCCTTATAAAGAAATTATACAGCGAAGACTAGCAAAACGCTACAGTTCTTAACAACAGTTGCGAGTGAGGACGTAGATACTCAACAACTTTTCTAGCTTAAATATTGAACTTTTCTATCTTAGATATTCAACAATGCAATTGGGGCGAAGGATTGACATTGTTGAATATCTAAGATAGAAAAGTTCAATCCCAGGTTCTCAACTGAGTAATTCCTCGCCATCAGTCAACTGTTGCGACGCGTCGGGAACCAAAAGCGAAGTTTAAAACTGTAGGAGCGCGGTAACGATAATCTGCATCTCCCGCGAGTGAAGTACATTTGAAGTACAAGTACAGTCAAAGTTTGGTACGATGTACTTGTACTTTTTTCCAAAAAATCGGTAGGATACTGTACTTGTACCACCCCTCGAAAAATCGCACTGTACTGTACTTATACTATACTTGCGATATTAAATTTGATACGACACTGTACTATACCCGGTATAAGTACAAGTACAGTACGAAAAGTATTATACTTTTTGGTACCATGGCATCACTATCCAGAAGAGCGATATATTGCTGCAGGAAGGTTCCGAAGCGAGCAAAATAACAGAGAAGTTAAAAGCAACAGAGTCGTTGTGTGAGGAATTGATGGAGGAGAACGAAGCTCTCAAAGCCGACGTAAAGGATCTCCAACAGGAAATCGAGGAAATGCAGGTATTCTGGTTACCCCACAATTTCAACAGTTGCTTTATTGTGTTTCCATACGGTCTCAAAGGATGAATTTTTGATAGCAGTTATTTGAAACGTCGTTGTCTGTAATAAATAAGATTAAAGACAGCGATAACACATATGTAAAGTCCAAAGAAAGGAATCAAGAATCTGCTTTGATCAAGGTTTTTGTCGTTTCATCAATCGTTTGTTCCTCGTCGGATGTAACGCTGACACGGGTGTTAAACCGTTCAATATTTGAAGTTGTGAAAATTCTGATAAGCAGAAATGTAATTAAGAAATTATCAGGGTAAACGTGGGTTGTTGGTGACGAGAACGTAGATATTTTCCCTTCATATGGTCACAGCAGCTTGAAAAGTATAATAGTGTGCGTGGTGATTATTACCACTACTGTTTGTGCTGTAATTCACAGGACTAGGGGTTGGAATGCGTTCTTGGAGATGATTTTTTCTCCTTTTTGGTGAACTCTTCAAACATGGTCTGCGCGCTTGCGTGATGTCTTTCTACAAATAATTGTTTTACATTTTTCATGCACAACTCCAATCTCGCAACTCAGAAAGGTCTGCTGGTTCGTCAGCAGTAGCGCTACTGGATTTCAGCGATGCCCGTTTGGATAATAAAAATGGCTAAGTACAATGAATAAACCTCCAGTAGATGACCAGAAATGAAAAAAAAGATTAGGGATCGACAGTTCGAATCGGTCGATGAATAAGAAGTTTTATCCTCAAATATGCAACAACAAACTGAAACTGATTCAGTTTCATTATATATAACATTCGTGGGAAAGTTAAAAGAAGAAGGGTATTTTCTTATAGGATCAGTATCGCGAAGAAGAAATAGAGGAATTTCGGGAACTGCAAAGAGAACTCGAACAGAACGCAAAAAACTGTCGCATACTCCAATTTAAACTACGGAAATCCGAGCGTGTCAGGGATCAGCTTGAGACGGAAAAGCAGCATCTGGAGGCGAAAGTTAGAGTAGGTTGATTTTTCATTACTAATAAGAAAAGCATATTGATGTGAAGGATATAACTATTAGTTACTGACAGTTATTCAAGATTTTTTCATCAAGCACAGGCACGTTCGATTTTATTGCTTCATATTTCAGACTTTTTTTTCAAATTTTCTATCAACGGTTTGTTTTTTTTTCGACACAGAGCGTTTCGGTTTTATAATGCAAATGAATTAGAAGAAAAAGGGAACTGTGTTTGTCTTCAGAATAGACCTCATTCTCAACCACTCACGAGTATTGAATATTGATGATTGTTCACAATGAATTCTTCTTTGATTGGATTTATGAACAAATGTTCTTACTTGATCTGGTAATGAAGAACCATAGTCTGCGAGAGATTGACACCTTCTATCCGCCTACCCTTTCTTCCGCTCAGGTAAGATGATTTAGCGGCCCCGCTCAAGCTCTCCCCATGCAAAAGGCCTACCTGTGTTTAGCAAAGAAGTTCCCTTCTTTTCTTTGGAAGGATCAACGGTTGTTAGCGATTACAAATTTTTAAAAGTGCCGGAAATAGAACTCTGACGATGTAGGGATCAGCGGTTGCTTAGCAATCTTCCTTCTTGCATGCTCATTCCTCCCTCAGTTCGCCGCCATCAATAAGACCCTCGTTTTCCCTCCAACCCTGATCTGCAAACATCTTCTGTGTGGTTGAAACCAGTGGACAATAACTTTGAATAGGATACTGCATAATTTATCCTAAAACAGTTTTCAAACGATGCTATCGAGGAAAGCGGTCAGAAAATGGGGTATGCTTATCTGAAAATGCTGTGTACAGGACCTCTTGCAAGCGTCGGCAGGGAAGCAGAGTCCCACTCCTGGTGGACAAGCCAAGCAGACGGATCCAATCCGTATCAAAGAACTCGAGTCGGAGCTGCGTATTGCGAAGGAGGTATCGGTCAGACTGCACAACGAACTCGAAGGCGCTGAGGAAAAGCGATATAAGCTTGAGGTAAGCGACGGTCAAGCGAGGTTCTGATGTGATTGAGAGGATCGGCTCTACGAGGCAATTAAGCCAGTGGGATTAGACTCAGCTCACAGAGGTTTAGTAATGTTCATGGAGAGGTAATTACATTATTTGCCGCGACGTTTCCAATGCTTCACCAGTTCATTCCACTAACTCTCACCAAACAGCATCAAATTGTCGACGATGAAAGACGTTGCTATCCTAATTTCAACACCTCTGTTCAGGAAAGGTAATTGCAGTTTCTCGTTCACTTTCACGAGATTGCTTAGAACAAAGGTTGTACAATGAATATTGTAGCAGCGTAGTTTTCCGTTTCATCAACTGAGAAGGAACGACAATTAAACGCTAAACTGATAAGGATGAAGGGCGGACGGTTCATGAATATAACCTGCTCATAGTGCACTAATGTCAACAAGCGGATGATGGCTCAATAATATCCCCCTAGGAGGAAGGGGGGGAAGGCTACGCATTATTCCCAGACGGCCGTTTACAGCCCCCATACGCACTATTTGGACTGTTTGGCCATCAATGGTTGTCAGTCTAAAAAATAGGCTACGTTTTTGTAAAGTTCACATTTATGGAGCGATTGTGAAGCTCATTACGGCGTTTCAGGACGAAGTGTTTTACCTGAAAGAAAAGTGCCGCGAACTACAGACCCAAACAAAATGGAGAGAAGCAAGAAATAAGGCCGAACAACAAGCTGTTAGTTTCTTTTTGCTCGCGCTGACAGAAGATTCTTCGTTTCGGTGCTTTTTAAAATGTTTGTTTTCAAAAATTGCAGAGTGCCAGCTGCACGACGTAAGAGTGCATTTTGACCGCTGCTGATTCAAAAACTGTCGTTCCTGAGAAGCGAGGATTGTGTGATTCTGAAAATCGTTCGGCATGAAACGCAGTTGATATGTTTCAGGTGAAGCTGTCAAGGTTAAAATTTGGGATTTTTTGATTCCTTCCATATCTGCATTTGATGCCGATGAACGTTCAGCAAGCATTTAGTGAACCCGACGCTGATCATTATCACCTACGAAACAATCATTTTATTCAAAAAAAAGGCATTTTTTAGAACCCGCAACGTACACTGCACTTCAATATTTGGTTAGAAAAAGTGTCTTCATTTCCCAATCGTTCATAGTAAGGCATGTATCAGTCTACCTGTGGTCATGATCACGAAAAAAAACGCGTTATTCGCGTCTTTCCTCCACCGCTTTGACATGAGGTAGCTTGAGCTCATTAACGGCACGGCGCATTATGGTTTGCTTCATTCATTCAAGTTTCCATTTTTCCGTTTGCGCTGCAAGCTGGAGGCTTCGAACTCAAATCTTTTGTGTACTGGCAGGGGAAGACGGTAGATAACATTTTATAAGTCAGTTTTAGAAAAGGATCAGTAATGATCTCTCAATGTCTCTTAACGATATTGATCTCGCAAAAGAGATGCGTGACGTCCTGGAGCGGGAGGCCGACCTCAGGGACCAACTGAAGTTTGCAGAAGAAGATCTGAAACGGACGCAGCTTAGACTACAGGTTTGCAAAAAGAAATCTTGACGATATACAACAAAGTTAACTAAAAAACGAACACGGCATCTTGCCGTCGGTTTCATCGCGATTCGTCGTCGAGTGACAGTAATCAGAGATCAAAAAATTCAGGGTGCATGGTGGTAAGGATGCAGCGAGCGAATAGACTTGCGGAAGAAGAGTTCCGATTGGGATCCATAGAGGTCCGGGAAGGGAGGGAAATCCTGTTTCTTCAAGCCATTGTTCATTTCGTAACATCGGTTTAAAAAAAAATGCGAATCACAAAAGAAAAAAGGAAACCGAGTGCAGTACGCTATGCTTTTCAGGGACGAAAAATGTTTTCACATCTGTGGCATCGTTAATTTCTCCCCTGTGATAAATGTTTTTTGAAATGAATTAAAAGATACAAGGCCTGTAATACAGGATGTGGAAAACGAGAATGAAGAGCTGATGCGAAAGTTGACGCGAGCAACAACAGCGAAACGGCCTCCGATGGTTCGCTCTGTCAGGTCAGTGGATTCGCAAGTACGCCTTTATGTTGTTCGTCCAGAGCGTGCCTGTTGCTTGGCATGGTTGCACCGAAGTCTACCTATTTAACTCTCTAACAAAAGGAAATGAATATGAGCTCTATCAGCCGAGTCGCCAACGAGAGTTCGAAGAAGCAGGGAAAGGGTGCGAAGGAGAAGCAACTTCTACGACGTAGACTGAGATGAGAAAAGTTGGGGAAAAAAAAGAACCAAAGAACTGCAGTGAATTCAAATGACTTTGACGTGAAATTTTACAAACGCTTTTGTCAGCTGCGGTGTTTATAAAGTGAGCTGTTGACGGGGTTGGTTTCACGTAAACACTTGCTAATGAATGTTTTTCGATTCCTGCCTGCATCCCACCGATCTGAGTTGGCAGTGAAACGACGATTCGTTTAGTGAAATCTATGCTTTTCTGTTGAGATATGTTCCAGTAGCACGCACTCCCGTTAGAATTGTACAAAATGCGTCCGCAAGGAAGCATTCTAGAAATACCTTCAACGCCAAAATATCAGGCGCTTTTTAACAGGCTGCAGACCTATTTGCGCCTAATTCCTTTTCACACTGGTCGAATAGTCGTGTAGACATGGGGATTCAGTTGTAACTATATTTGTCAGAGACGCTTTGGCTTGATCTCCCTTCAACCATGCAATTTGGCATAGCGACTAAGCCGCTTCCGGTGGAAAAAAATTAGTACTTGATCCAAAACAGAAGCGATTACCTTAGGACGCTTTATGACTTTCCAGGCACAATTTTTTCACCCACCCGTCCTTGTCATTTCTGTAGCAAGCAATCAGCCGTTTCTTTTTTTTCTCGAATCAAGCTTTGCGCCTTGCCCGTTTTCTATTTGTCCCACATGCACTTCACCACTGCTTCGAGAAGATATTTTTGTACTTTAAGTGTTTCGCAGTGTTCAAAACTAATTTAGCATCAAAATGCATCTGCTCAATTCAAGAGTGTTTGGGCATTTAAGTAATCTTTGAGGTAAATTAATGTGTGAATCAATTCAAAATTAAATCGTTTATTTAAGGCTCGCAAAGCGTGTTTCACAGCTTAAAAATATCACGATTCAGACTCCTGCGTTTCAATGCCAGATATCTCTAGTCACTTTGAATCACTTCAACTACCAAAATTCTCCACTCGAAGGAAGAATGCGCTGGGTTTGTTTTGCAAGCTGCCATGCTGTAGTGCGCGTCCAACTTTTCGTTTTTCATATGTGGGCAGATCGCATTTCAGTGGTAACTAGTGATTAGCGAATTTTCAGCGAAGGTCATACGCAAATTCAACTGGAGCTAGCCGAACACGAAGTGGAACACCTTTCTACAAAAGTCGATCGACTCGAAAAGAAGAATGTTCACCTTGCCAAGAAGTAGTCGCTTCATTAATTTTTTTTAGTTTTGAAGACGCCTTCTGCGCTAATTGCAGTTGTGTTCTCCAGCCGTATGATATTCTCAATATTGTGCGTTATTTTTGGTTCTGCGTATTTGCGGGCGAAAATTATGTTTATAGGCGAAACTCAAAAATGTGCGTTTTCCGGCATTTGATAATGACCGTGCTACTACGATTCAACTGCCACTGGATGTGTCTCTCCACGGAGTGATTCTTTCATGGAATGTTCATCGTTTGTTGAACCAGTGGATTTTCTGGTTGCGCTTAAAACTTGCGCAATTCAGCGGCTGAGCGCCTTAACAGAATTCAAACATATTTTTCAGTGCTTCGAAGTTGTTTCGTATCTACTTCATAACTCATCGTTTTTGCTCGTGTACATTTTTCCCTTCACGTCAATCTCTCCCTTCACTAACAGTTACCCTGCAATGAATATATGATAACCAAGTTATACTGGTAAGTATACGGCGTTGATATTTATACGGAAACGAGATAATCACGAAGTTGCAGGATCTTGGAGATGGAGATGGATTCAAAGAAGTTCTCCCGAGAAGGAACAGAAGATGCTGGTGGAAATAAGGTTAGGGTTTTTTGATGGCTGAAATTTTCGTCGGTCATCTACCCAGTTTTGAGCATTGCAGTCATAATGCAACGTGAGATTTTAAATTGTCGATACTCCGTTTGACTTTTTTTGGCTTATCCCGATCGGCCGCAATCGCTTTCTCGCTGTTGCCATGGTCTGAGTTGAGCGAAAATCTTTTTCTCCGTTGTTTTGCGTATCGTTCATTAATTGTCAGATCCAATAATTTCATTATATCCCTTCTTCTTCAAAGCAAGGTAAAGCAACGGATGTATGTAGAGAGTGGTAAGTTGAGGATAACTGTTTTAATGGTGTATTTATGCGTTCAACAAAAGCTTGCCTGAACGCTTGCCTGCTTTTGTGATGTTCTATACGTCGGTGGCCTGGCTATCGCCTTGCGTAATGGTCACCAATGCCTAGTCCACCAACCAATATCTGGAAATTGTGCATTCTGAATGCCGCGAATAAAGATTAAACTGTGTTTTTTGTAGGATTACAGTGACGTATCCTACCACGCCATTCTTAACTTATACACAAGGAAATGAACAATTTTAACTCCCCTCGTTGGAGTTGAAGAACGAATTGTTGCTATCATATCCGCAAAAATGAAAAGTACTGCAGTCATAGCGAAGTTATCCGAAATTTGCCCAGTCATTCTTGACCAGCAGTGTTTTACAGAGAAGTAGTTGCCAAACTGAGACAGGCAACAGTGTCTGTGAGTTTCTCCTTTCAAAAAAAAACCCTCGAAAGTGATTTTCACACTTTCTCTGAAAGATATGGAAGGAACAAAATTCTTTATTTGCTTTTTTTAGTGCGATAAGATTTTTAATTCAGTTGCAACTTGAAAACATTCAATTTTGTGGATGTTCGAACTGGAGTAGAAATAGTCTGAAAAGAATGGAACACTAAAAGAAAATCGTTTATTAGTGAATCAAGGGCTGCATTGCAATTCGAATTTAATAGGTCAACAAAAAGATGTTCGGTGTTTTTGAATTTCAGTATGTGCGTTTCGATATATCGCCAGAGATGCAACGAGATATGGGGAAAATGATAGCAACAATATCGGAGCTCGAGCGCAAAAATATGGAGCTGAACTTACAACTTAAACGTCAAAGCGAAACATGCTCACCGTGTTTTACAGAGAAGTAGTTGCCAAACTGAGACAGGCAACAGTGTCTGTGAGTTTCTTGAAGATACTATCCTTTCAAAAAAAACCCTCGAAAGTGATTTTCACACTTTCTCTGAAAGATATGGAAGGAACAAAATTCTTTATTTGCTTTTTTTAGTGCGATAAGATTTTTAATTCAGTTGCAACTTGAAAACATTCAATTTTGTGGATGTTCGAACTGGAGTAGAAATAGTCTGAAAAGAATGGAACACTAAAAGAAAATCGTTTATTAGTGAATCAAGGGCTGCATTGCAATTCGAATTTAATAGGTCAACAAAAAGATGTCCGGTGTTTTTGAATTTCAGTATGTGCGTTTCGATATATCGCCAGAGATGCAACGAGATATGGGGAAAATGATAGCAACAATATCGGAGCTCGAGCGCAAAAATATGGAGCTGAACTTACAACTTAAACGTCAAAGCGAAACATGCTCACCGTCTAGCGACGAAACAGGTTGCGAAAAGCGTTTCTTTTGCGCCAGCGTATCGGGTAAACAATGCGCAAGATTTTTTGATATTGTTAAGTCGTTTTAAGTCCTCACAGTTATTACTTGTCACACCAGTTTCCAGCAAAATTTATTCCCCGCACAACAGATTTCATCTACCTTTTCAGTAGAAAGGTCACAGCGATGGGCTAGTGGCTAAAATCCAAAAATTCAAGTTCGAAATTCCGCTGTAATGGCCGAGCTGTCCATCGTTGAGTCCGTAACTGTCACTGAGTGGTTTCTCATTGTATGAATGTAAATGGCAGCTTGATATCACAATGCTGGACACTTGGTGCTAATGGAGATGTTGAAGTATGCGATTCAATTGGTGTATGATCAAAGTCACCGGAACAGGAAAACTTTCCGCTGGAGTAACACACTTTCCCGTTTAGCCACTTGTTGCTGATGGAACAGCGGTAACTGGTTGATTAAACGTTTATTTATTTATAGTGCAAACGGAGTTAAGGATAGAGAAAGAGCACAAGAAAATCATTGAGAACGAGCTGCTGGAGATGAAAAAGCTCATGTTGCAGTCCGAAAATCAGAAGCTGATCGCTTTGGCTACAAAGGTATTTGTTTATATTTTTACTTAATTGAGATATGTACGCTTCGCTGAGAATAGCGCTTTCTTAATATGTTGTAGCAGCGCCTAGTACATCAAGCAGCTAATTTATCTGCGACCTTTACTGGTGTGTAAACGTGTGAATATCGTGAAAAATGAGTAAGTTAATATGTGGAATTAAGATGAGCAGTACGGAATTCATTTTCCCATATGTACGGAATATTGCTTTGGGATAAATGCCGCATGTGATTTGTCGGCTTCTGTAAAGGTAATCATCCCGCGGTTTCACATGGGCGTATTGAGTGCTCACAAATATCAAACAATGAACTTTCTCAGAGTTGCGATTTCGGTTTCAATATAATTAATGATGATGTTCACCCTTGATGGTTCAGTAATTTGCAATAGTTGTTTAGGTGGAGTTGTTGAACAATCAGTTAGGCTTAGCCAATGAACGATACAACAGTTTTCATCGTAAAATGGTCAAAGAAGGCGACGATGACACTGCGTATGTGGTGAGTTCATTTGAACACTGTTGTTCCATCATGTCGTACTGTTGTGATAGACGCCACTAAACAATGGCTTATTTTGCTCTTATATAGTTGGCCCTATTAAGAAAGAGGAAATATCTATTGCTGTAATATTGTGTCATGGATAATTTGGCATAACTGATACTCTTTTTCGCTAGTAACACCTTCAGTTCTATTGAACCATTGAGGTTGTTTCACTTGCGATAAATGATTATCCAATTCGACCTTCATGGTCACTCCTCAGACTATGTCCTCTCGAAGGCTACTGTTCATTTTTCTGTAACAGAAAAGATAATCTATTTTGATTCGAAAGGAACACCTATTTTTAATTCTGTTCCGTAAAGGTATTCTATTTAACAACGTACGAATATTTGTGTCCCACATGTTCCATCTCTTCCGACGCCTTTCTCATCCCTTCCGTCCAAATCCCAAATGTGTCTTTTCAATCAGTCGATTAATCAGATCTTAGATAAGAAGAAAATGAAGCTTCTGAAATGTAAAAAAAAAGGAGAAAGTCATTTTGGCTCAATGTCCACTTAGATTTTTCTTGTGCTGCATTACATAGCTCCTGCCTCTCAACGTTTGTAGTGCATGAATGTGTTTGTAATATCAAGTCATTTTATTAGAGTTTCTGAACAGAGATGATTTTCGCCTTTTTATTCCTGACAATACATCTCTTCAGGATGCCTTAAAGCTGAAATGCGAAGAGCTTGAAAAGCAGCTGAGCGAACAGAAAGCAAACGCAAAGCTTGTTGAAGTGCAAGGTGGCACAGCTACAGCGGACGAGGTTACGTATTCTCATTTATACTTTTACTAGTAGCAATTTTGCAATGAGAATGCAATGATTTGTAGAAATAAGTGCTAATATAAACCCCGACACAGATTAACAGATTTCGAATCACCGCTTCGAACGAATACCTTAAAGGACAATTTAACGCGAACTTAAATGACCAAAGAAAATTATTCGAGCTAAGAGAAATTTCACTGGTGATGAATACATCTTTGTAGCCGTTCGGCTCATTAAGCATTCGGACATCACGTTTCCATTTTTCAATTGTCGTTTTCAGTCATCGCAATGTTTGATGATCAGGGGTTTTTTGCGTTTTTTCTGGTGAGAATTGGATTATCCGACGAAGGCCGAATTTTGAGCGCGTCTTTTTTTCAGCTGTGTTTTTTCCTGCTACTCTTTTTCATGTTGGTAGCCGGCCAGTTTACAGATCGAACAATGTTGCGAAGTGTTGGCATCGGTAGAGACACAAACCAATCGCATTTGCAAACAAATCGAGAAACTCGAAAACGCCCAAAAGGTTTCCTTTTAAATTCAGAAAACTTTCTTTTCCTATTTCCTGAAGAAATTTGCTGGTTTCTATTTATGCCTTGACTGTGAGCACGTTTGCTGTTTTACAGTTATGCATAACATGTCATTGTTGCGTTTTCGACTTCGCTTTATTTCGTCGCCGTAGAATCGAGCACGATGAAGATTCTAGCGGTACAAATTTCATAATTGTTTTTCTCGAAAACTATCGCTAAAATCTACTTCCCTTTCGAAGTTATCGGAGGCTGCGGGGCGGACAATCTCGTCTATTTGTTTTCTTATTGGAAACCGCTACTTTTTTGAGACAGAAAGTCAACTGAACTGTCCGATATACATTGTGCCGCATGCACAGTACAACTCACTTCAGTGCCAACATTAGATGCCTTTCTTCGCATTTCAAGTACAACATACCGTTCCAAAGTAACATTGCCTACATGAAATAGCGCGCTACTGATTTGTTTATTCTAAGCAGTTCAAATTGCTCGTTGAAGCTCTTTCGAAGCTGCGAAATCTTTTCAACCATTTTGAACCAAATATGCGCAATGGTGCCACACCGGCTGGATATACAATAAATGCAGATCGGTGAAATTACAGGATGAGAGACGACGATCGCTATCGAAGGACAACAGTGCCACTATCATTGCCGAATTGGCTAGTGTCATCACTGAACTCAACAATGTTCACCAACTACTCGAAGCGCACAAGGTTTAAACCGAAATTTTCTCCGTTCTTTTCCTAATAATTTATCGCTATGCGCAGAAAACCTTCTACAGTTCTCCCTCCCCTCATTTCTCGCCCTTTCTTTCTACCGAGAATTGTGTCAAGGTTTCAAAGTACTTTCTAACTTCTTTCGCAGTGCTGAAGTGGCGGCCAGTTTCCGAAGCGTCGTTGTGTGTATACTACATTTGATAAATTATTCCTTCAAACTTCGAATGCAAAACCGTCTTTCAGTAACGTACACTATGGATAATGAGTAGAGCGATTTCAGTTTTCCTAGACTATTTTGGGATAATTCTATGCGTCTTCTTCTGGAAGTAATTTTAAAATGAGGAGAGCTTCTGCAACTAAAATCGTCAGGAACCGAGTTTTATTTTTGTGCATATCGTGAGCTGAGCACTTTCGATTTACATTTATTACGTTTGGAAAATTGTCCAATTTTGCAGGCCAGGAAGAAATGCTTAGGGCGTATTTATTTGCCGCATCTATATTACAACAAATGCAAACTGAGTGGTTTGTTTTGTCTTTCTTCCAGTCGACATACATAAACAAATTACCACATTGGACTTGTGCCTTCAGTTGAATAATCCGAGCTTTACTCGTAAATCACCAGCGAAGGAAATGCTTACAAAGGCGGAGATCGTGCCATGTGAGAAGTGCAAAGAGAATGAGGCGTTTATCGAATCGCAGCGTGATGAGATCATTTTCTATAAGAAAAAGAACAAGGTAAGGCACTTTCCTCTGTAAAAATATATCCCCTTAATGAAGGTTAAAATACTTGCCACATGAGTTTGCGGTTCTTGCTTTTCTAGCTCATGCGAGAAAGGATATGCTTTCGATCGAGTGTTACCCTGGTGCTAGTCATCACCTAAGTATCTGTCTGGGAGTTTGGCAATACTTTGTTTTAAAAGATGTTATGACCAAATCCGTTTTGCGTTTATGCAAAGTTTGATTTCACTAGTTGGTGATTCACAACTCTCGTATTTCAGGATCTCACAAACCAAGTGCTGCAAACGGAGGACCGTTGGACGGTCGAAATAGAGAAGCAACGTCAAGCTTTTGAACTGGAGGTATAATTTGGATTATTGGGAAATGCAATTTATTTTGCCAACAGATCATGATTTTTTGCCATCACATTCTTGCTTGATGCAGGAATGTTCGGAAATATAGCTTGTTAAGAGGACTTGTTAAGAACGGCTGTTTGTAAAGGACGATTTGCCTAGTTGATAGTGTAACAGTTCTGTAACTTCTGTTCGCCCAGTCATCTCTTCACCCTTTCATCCGATCAGTTGATGGAAACGATTATTCCCTATCATGCGATGTGAACGCTTGTGATCTGCCGCAATGCTTTCTTTGTGATTCTGTTTTCCGCCTCGCAGACTGTTCGCTGCCTTTTGCACAGAAAATCAAATGAATTGGTTTTCAAGTGTGCTAAATCTTATAAGGTGTAGCGTAAAAGTAGTGGGTCGTTATATTCCTGAATTTTAAACATATGCATTGTTTCCAGTTCCTCAATGAGATAATCATTTATGCAACGTGCACAGCGCTTCATCAGCTGCATACTGAATTATTGGGCGCAAACCTTCGTTAAATTCAAGCGACAAACAAACCAAAAGGAAAATGCTAGTGCGAAGAGTTCAGACTTTCAAAACCAATCAAGAGGAATTATTCGGAAGAACACGCCTTATCGTGTATTTCGCTCACATATTTCCGTTTAAGATGAAGAATTTGAATATGAAGCTGATCAACGCTGAGAAATGCGTAGAAGAGCAGAATCAGCTCATTGAATCGAGAACTGTCGCTCTAGCCGAAAAGTCGCGCATGATACAAGAACGCGACGAAAAGTGTGAGCGACTCAAAGTAGAACTGCAAAAGCTCAAAAAGGAAATACAGGTTCGTCGTAACTAATATGTTTTCATACCTCTTTAAACTATGCCCTCATATATTTCCCAGTGCCTAGAAATCCTCTCGACAAGCTCCTCATGGTGCCTTGCTGTGAAGCAAAAGTGTGAATTGATTTGCTTTCGGAGGTCTGTGACGACTTGGGTGCCGTGGCATTTCCAAATTGATCGGTGAACAAGGATGGATGTTCTTCTGTTCTGTTGTGCTTTCCTACTGGACTATTTAATCGCGATTCCTCTAAACTTTTTCCCCGCCTAACCAATTTCTCTGGAAAATGTCTGACTCCTAAATGTCAGCGTTTCCACTTTTGTGAGAGACATTAATGAATTTAAAATGGTAAAAAAAAGGAATCACATGTAGGTAACAGCTACGTGTGAATCAGTTCGTCCCACTAAGCTTTCGTTAATTCATTTTCGAGTTTCACATTCAGACACAGAAAACAGATCCTAGTTAGCATCATGATTTTGCGGTTTTCAGGAAATCGAAGCAGATCACAAATCAGCGAGAGAGTACGAAATCAAATATAAAAAATTGGAGTCACTTTACGATAAAGAGCGTGAAAAGTTCGCACAAGAGCGCAACAAATCCAAAGCTGAAGTGGCTGCACTGAAGAAGAGATCTGAGGATACGAGCGTTGATTTGGGTAAAGTAGTTTCGCAGTAGCGTATTCAGTATAGTCGTAAATGAATGTGGAAATATGACTGAAAGTGAGTAAAGATGCTGCTGTTACGATAACGAGTCAATGTAACTGCCTCAATTCAAATGTATGTTCACTTAGCCATGAAGTCAGTTTCTTCGCAGTCATCATCCTTTCGAGCGACGTGAGAAATCCCGGCTGTGGTGATGGAGGGAAATCGATGTGCTTTTGCCAGTACGTTCAAGTATCTTTAGGTTAATACGGATGTTGGGGGTATTTCAGTCCTCATAATGTTTCGGGTTGACCAGTGGCCAATGTGTAACCATCGTCTATCTTCAGTTATATTCGTTTGCTTCGTCGCTATTCACAGTCATTAAAAACATGTTGCTCTGAGAGCTTGATAATAGGTTAATTAAAGTCTAATTTTTTTTTCGCTGACATCTCGCTAATTAAAAGGTCAAGCCAGGTAAATTTATTGGTCGATCGAAGCCAATCAAATCACCTGCTGACCTTTACTCCTAGAGAGTTCCATTTCGAATACGCGTTAATTATTTAATGCTGTGTCCGTTACAGAGAAACTGCGAAATGCGCACTTAAAAAAAGAAACCATGTGGAATGAGGAGAAGGAGCGTCTTGAAGCCGAGAACACCGCCTTGCGCGAACAGATCAAAATGGGTGGGAGTGCTGTCGCGCCCGACGGTAAGTGTTCTCCAGCTCACTGCGGTAGCTGACAGTTAATTAACTCAATGTGGGATTTTATGATAATATGGGTAATGTAAGTAATTGATATATTAATAAGTAGTAATTTGGTACAGTAGGTGACTCGACGGTAGGATTAGTGGTGAACATTATAAGTGATTTATGTAATCGTTATGTGCGAAATATTAGGTAATATGAGCCCTGTTGAGGTAAACTGGTTTATGGAAGGCTGACTTTTAAATGTTTATACGAATCAGGTAAATATTACTGCTGCAAAAGGAAACTATTGACTGAGAACATTCTAGGGGGCCGTAATATGGAAAACAGGCGTTTAATGGTTGCGAGTGGGCCCTGAGAAACGTGCTTTGGTCGTACTATATGATTGCTAGAATGCCCACTGGCCACAGCTGAGGAGCATGATCCAACAGTACCTCTTATAGACTATTCGAACCTCTTGTGTCCTGATCGCCTAAAAAGGAACTGATGCAGGAAGTGAGTGGAGAGGATTGTCCTCCGCAAGTTCTCGTGATCCTTTTTGTATAAAATTAGGAGAACTGAGCTTGAATTCCCAGGTTTTTAATATCCGCCTTCTTCGTATGCTTTCTTCGAGAACTCTGTGATTCGAGATTCATTTTAATGAGCAGTTTCACATCCAATGCCTGTCCATCAGAAGCATTCGAGACATGCAATTTTCATACTCTAGTGATATTAAAAAGCTTCACAGTCAGGTTCTTCTCTTCCCCGCTACGACGGAGCCAAAATAAATGTGACTTCTACGCTGAATTTTCACTCTATTTGGTCGGGATGTCATTCATTTCTTCAAATCATTAATTCACGATGACTGTTCAACGATGGTTCAAGCATGTATGATTATAGAAGATGTTTAGAGCCAGTTTATGCGACCATACCGGCAAAAACGTCAACCGAGTTGGACGAAAAAGATAGCGACAAGCCAGATGTTATCGAAATGCGCGAACATATCACCTTGCTCGAGAAAATGGTCAGTCTTCAGTGGCGTTGCAGACTCAAAAGTGGGAGTACCCTAAAATCATATGCATTGAAATGCCTGCGCAGCTTCGTAAAGCCATTCCATTTACATGACAATTTTTTTTAGTAGGTGTTTATGCAATATTTGCACAATACGGCAGCTAGTTAAATGTTCCGATGATTGTGCTTCAAAATTCAATGGTTTTCTTATTTTATCTCTTTCAAACGTATGAGGTCTTTGTTCGTGGCTCCTCGGCTGACACACTCCGCTTGAATGTCCGTTACTCTGGCCGGCTAATTCGACGCGCAAAATATCCTATTGCCTAAACACGCAACTATCCCTGTACCCATCGGAAATTTTGCTAGCCAACTATCATAGTCAGTTTGCATGCCAACTTGCTACTGACTATTAGCAACTCGTGCAAGGTCAGCGCCATATAAGGTTTTGTTTTTGAAACAACCTTCGAAATTTTATAACATCCGCTCGGTGAACAAATAGCCTCCGATATTTTAAACACAACGCATAAACTTCAACGTTGCACGATTTTGCTGTGCATTTCTCTACAGGCTGCTCGCTTGCGGAGACGATCAATCATTCTAAATAACAGTCGCTTTTCACTATATCGTTGCACCTGAGTTCCCTAGTTTTTACATCCCATTGACGTCAAATATACGCGTTGGGAGATCGATTTCGCTAGCGCCTGCTAATTTCTTTTCTTTTTTTTCATGTCGTGCATAAATTTCGGTCCTACTCTATCGCACAAATCCACAAGCGTGGGGCTTTTGAATTTCCTGTTTACAAATTGCTGCACTGCTTACTTCTGGTGAAACTGCCATCTAGATTACTAATGACTCGCTCATTTGTTGTGACAACGTATTCAGTAGCACGTTCATTTCTAATGACTCTGTCTGCATGCTGTTTCTACGTCTCGCGATTTATTGCTTCGCTGGTACAGTTGCCTTTTGTTTCGAAATTTCCTGTTTTTTTTTTTCATTTAGCACACAGAGCAGGCAATCGAGATAAGCACCTTGAAGCTTCAAAATGAAGAGTTGCAATCAGAGTTATCGAGAACGCAGCAGAATTGGACAAGGGATAAGGATAATTTGCAACACAAAGTGAGAACGGACGAGAAGGTTAGTTTTGCTGTAGTTTTCCTAACTGTTCCTCATATACTTTATAGAATATTGCCTAATCGCTTGGCGACCACTAAACGTAGCTTTATATGGCGGACGTGGATAACATTCCATTGATTTCACTCACGCTTACACTTTTGTGATCACCACCATCTTAACGAGTAACAGTGAAAGAAAACGGCAGCCAATGTCCGATCGGTTATGTTCGATGGTAGAATCTGAAAAGTTCAGTAGAAGCGTGCCCTGGCGAAGAATCTTGACCGATACAAAAACGAATCAGAATGTTTTTAATTAATGTGATTTTTTAAGGTCGCATTTAAGAATTCACCGTGAGCGTTACCAATAGTGCCAACGCGCGCTAACAACACCCTTGTTGCACACTTTTTTCATTGATGCAAGTTAAAAGCGAAAAAATTTTGTAGTAAAAATGATTTTAATTTTCCTAAATATAGGGAGCAGTTTTTATAAGTAGCAATTGCTTTTGACATTATTTTGTAACATGTGCTAGTAATTTATGTCTTCTTACGTTGCGCCTTTATAGTTAGCGTCGATTTACAAAACTACGTTGGTTAGCGGCCATCACAAGTAATAATCGTCACGAGTAACGCTTCTCAATTGCATGCTCTCAAGGTGTTGTCTACCCAAAATATTGTAATTCATTCCTTCATTCGATCAATGTAAAATTCAATGGTTAATGGGACTTGCAGATCCGAAATGTCGAGTTCGACGCTTTGCAGCAAAAATTTGCGAGCCGAATGAAGATTATGGAAGAAACCAATAAATCGCTTCACTCTCAAGTATGCGACTTATCCTTTTGAAGTCGTTCAAGGAGGGCAAAAGTGAGCCACGTATTCGCAGCGTAATTTGCCATTGTAAAAAGAGAGGAAAAGAAAAACTAGCAATAACGTGACTGGACGATTTATCTTGAGAGAAACGACCATCGACCGAGGGCTGAAGTAATGCAAATAAAATACTATTCTTTTCGTTCCATCGATTTGCAATGCCTTGATCCAGCGGAGTGGGGAACTTGATGTGAGGAAGGATGTGCGAAGCAGCTTCCTGAAAGAGGGTCTGAATTCTAGAAAGGACTAAATTTCAGGTCATCCAAATGGAGTAACGTAAGACTAAATTCGAGATGGGGATGGAGGCTTGCGAGAACTTTCGTCTCCAGAAATTCGGGCTGAATTTGAGCAAGTACCTATCCCAAAGGTTAATGGAACTTGCATTTTCACGATTTTCGATATTCATGCTGAAATTCCACAGGGTAATGCTATACTTTATCTTGTCCCGTCGACTCCAACCGAAATTAATTTAGTTAATGAGCTTCGTTTTTTGGTTTCATAGGAAAGCTTGCTAATCAACTTACTGCGGCAAGCATTCAGTGGTATGCTGCTTACAGAACCCCTAATTTAGTTAGTACAAGCACGTCGTGAAAGGGATTACAATCGTGAAGCGTTATGCACATTCGAAAGAAAAGTGGCGGAAGAGCAACAACGAATGGAGAAGGAAACGAAACGGCAAAGCGATCTTTCACAGAAATGCGCCGATATGGTCCATATTAATTGTTCATATTTTGTTATTGTCGACTGGAAAAGTTTTGTATATGAAATCAAAAAGTAAGCTGTACGAAGTAACCGGCACTGATGAAGAAGAAACTTGGACGGGGTAGTAGAGCTCAGCTCATGTGTGCGGAATTGTGCAAAATAATTTCGAGAGAGGCCATCTTGCATCATGTTGTATCCGTCGATACGTTTAGTACTTATATGTTGCTGATTTCGATCAACCTCCCACTTATGAAAGTTTTGGCTGATCACTAAGATTGTATTAGTGGTTAGGTGATGCAAACTTATCGCAGCTGCGGGTTTCGACGCTCGCTCTCTTTAATTGCCAACGGAAATTTCGTATGCAAGTGGCCTGCCTAAGGTTTTAAGTAGAATTTCGTTGAAATGTAAAAGGCCTCCTGCAAAATAATTTCGAGAGAGGCCATCTTGCATCATGTTGTATCCGTCGATACGTTTAGTACTTATATGTTGCTGATTTCGATCAACCTCCCACTTATGAAAGTTTTGGCTGATCACTAAGATTGTATTAGTGGTTAGGTGATGCAAACTTATCGCAGCTGCGGGTTTCGACGCTCGCTCTCTTTAATTGCCAACGGAAATTTCGTATGCAAGTGGCCTGCCTAAGGTTTTAAGTAGAATTTCGTTGAAATGTAAAAGGCCTCCTGCAAAATAATTTCGAGAGAGGCCATCTTGCATCATGTTGTATCCGTCGATACGTTTAGTACTTATATGTTGCTGATTTCGATCAACCTCCCACTTATGAAAGTTTTGGCTGATCACTAAGATTGTATTAGTGGTTAGGTGATGCAAACTTATCGCAGCTGCGGGTTTCGACGCTCGCTCTCTTTAATTGCCAACGGAAATTTCGTATGCAAGTGGCCTGCCTAAGGTTTTAAGTAGAATTTCGTTGAAATGTAAAAGGCCTCCTGCTCTAAACATTAATGACCTCTATGCGCGTAATCATCCCCAAAACTCCTCATTAAAGAGACAGTTAGTCTATTACTCCCGTTATTAAAAGAGAGTCAGAAAAAAATTAAAAAGTGAGGAAATCATGAAACATAAATTTGTTAAATCTGTTGAATGAAGACAGCAACTGCGGTAATGAAACTTTAATGGATGCACGTTCCTTGGATTGGTTTCAGCTGCTTTAATTTCTCTGCATTCAATTTGGTTTTAGACGAAGCAGATTGCAATGTTGGAAGCGGAAGTGGACCGTGTTAGTACAGATTTGACGCTAACCAAGGATGCGCATAATGCAGACAAGGCGTTGTGGGAGATCGAACGATCGCGCTTCGGTGGCAACCAAGAAGGTGAAACGGTAGTGAACGGCAATGCGGCGGAGGCCGAGCCAGGCTCCGAGGTTCGCCAGCTGCATGTCAGATATTCGGTTTACTTTTTTTGTTTTGCTATTCGATGCGTGTATGACGAAAATAACTGATGCCTTCACTTCACTAAATTTCTTCAGTTTTTCGATTTAATTCAAATACATTTAACCTTGACAGCATGCAGCGTCTCTTCACCTCGAATAAAGAAACATTTTGATTTTATATCACTTTCCACTTTTCGAAGCTTGAACTATTCAAGTGAGGAACTGTTCTGATGAGGCTTTTTTCTGCATGTTCGTTTTCACTGTGGAAATCAGTAGCGTATTTGACCGAGGAAAATGTCTGGAGAGGGAGGCTTTTTCGATATGGTCGTTTCGTGGAAGTATTCAAGAATTAGACTGTCGTTTCTTTTGACGCGACACCCTATCTGAAGCTCTTGAAATTTTCGTATGCCTAAAGGGCGGCATGCGGTGGTTCACAAAGTCTCTGTGAACAGGTGAAACCGAATTTGATGCAGTGTTTCCGTTTTGCTTACTTGAGATCATGGAAGTTGAGAATTTCCGCTGAATCTCAGTCCAACAGCTGTTGCCTTTTTTTGTTCCATGTTTGTTGATCACGCATGCAGAAGGGGCGAGGATTTTTGCATTTCTGCATTCAATTTTTCAATTAAAACAATCAGCGCTGCCGCTGTGAAAGAAGGCAATCACGGTAGTGAAGGGGTGGAGCGACTAGGCGGGACGCGGGAGAGGGGAATGGTTCAAGAGGGGGCAGCAGTTTCTTCGGGGTTGTGTGAAATTACATGATGTGAACAGAGGCTGCTGCAGTGCGCACTATATATGCGCCTACACATATTTAAATATACATATATATATATATATATATATATATGAATACGTACGCATAGTGCTCTGTAGACAAGAAATGAAAAGAAATTTTGCCCTGTTGAGCACCACAGATACGGAAACGGAATAGGAGGTACAATTGCCAAATGAAATGACCATTGAGAAAACACATGACCGAGCGGGAAGGGGGGGAGAAGAATTGATTCACGTATATATATACATATATATACGTGAATTTTGTGCATTACCTGCCAGCTCTATTTTATTTGCCTTTACCTCGAAGATCAGCTATAAGCCATTCCATTTTGAGCTAATAATTTCAGTTCTGTTTCTCTTTTTGCTTTTGGTCCATTTCACCATTCCTTTTTTGTCGACTGAAATTTCTTGTCAATCGGTATTTCAGCCGTGATTTTTTTTTTCAGAAATTCACTGAAACCGCGCTGAAAGCTGCGGAAACGGTACAGAAGCAATACGCCGAATATCAGAAGTTTTACACGAAAGAAGTGGAACGGTTGAACAACCGAATAAAAGAGTTGACAAATGAAGGGTTGACAAAACAAAATGAATCTCAAAGAGCAATCAAAGAGGTAAAAATTAATATGCGAAAACTCCCTGTTTAATGGATCGCGCAGCAGTCGTTAGCATCCCTTCAACCGAGCAGACAATACGCCATCGAATGTGCTTGGTGATCGCTAATGGTATAAATGAACGGCTTAACGGGAAGTCCATGATCGTTGTAAAGGGCGCTTTTTTAGCATCAAATAGGACTTGCAACAACAACAACTATAAACGACATAAGCAACAGCAAACCATACTTGTGTTGCTAAGTTCCGCTTGCAGTCGATGTAGATGTTTGTTAAAATAGTACACCATAAAAGCCAATGTCATCAGGTCTTTCACTACCTAATGCATTATTGCTTTCTAAAACATTCGGTTCCGAGCATCAAAGGGAACTTTAACACTTGCAGTCATATGGCTGAGGATTTCAGTCATGATTCAAAAGGATGCTGGTACAAGCTGCAAAACATTATTCATAACCCTGTACAGCTGCGTTATCGTCTTTTTTAATGAAGATTTCTGAAGTTGCACCATGAAGGAAGGGGGAGGGTGTTGGGACAGGGGGGGGGGATGGGAGGAGGCAGAAGCGCACGTAGAATGTCGTGTCTAGCTAGTCTGTTGCGTTCCTTTGCATGCCAAACCTCATCAATTCGCTGTTATCGTGAGAGAATCAGTTTTTGTTATGATGGCTAAAGCGGAAAGTTCAGGTTTTTTGCAGCGCTATGGGAGACTTTTCAAGTAGAAGTATAGGACCATTCATCAAGAAAATCGCAAGTTGATTTGTGTCATTAGAAAATCCATTTATGAAAATAGTGACTAAGAATAAAATGATCGGTCAATTCAGGAATTGTTTGAAAGTATCTTTTACACCTTAACGATATTGAATATTCGCACAGTCAAAAGTTGTCCCTTTCCAGTTGCGTGAGCAAATCAAAGTGTTAGAGATAAGTCAACGAAATCTAATGCAAGCGCGTGATATGCAAACCGGTGCCAAGGAGGCTATGGAAGCAGAAATTGAAAAACTTCAAGAAACAGTACATCAATCCGAGGTGCAACGCTTGACGAGAAAATACAAACTCTGCTCCATCATTGACCAGGTTGGCACATTCAAGGTTGTTTTCAGTCATCCCGATTTTTCAGAACACTTGGTGCTTGTATCATTCTCGAAATCTTTGTCCAGCGGCCCTATCTCCATTCATTCAGGTACGAGGACGAGATTTTGGGTGGTTTAGTTCCCTGTTTATGTACGACTGGTAGTTCTTTCTTGGCAAGTGTGCTGACTTTTTTCTCGATCTTTTGCAACGATGAAGGCTCCCCTGATCGGCCGCGGAAAGAGGAGTCATCTTTTCAAAGGTTATTCTTGGGGAAATCTGGAACGCGCTGAAATGGGGTTTAATGCCTCATTTAAAACTGAAATTCTAAGCAGAGGTCTACGACGATGGGACGGTTGTATGAAAATACGATTGAATTAACAGTTGGCTAGCCGCGTGAAAACTCGAATAGTTGAAAGGTCTTGCGCGCCGTGAGCTTTGAACTGCCTTCCTTACGCGCCTTGGCAAATTTTTATTTGCAGAAAGCATTCATTTGTGTCATGTAAATATTTATGTATGTCACTGTCGTTTCTGTCTGTTTGTCTGACTGACGGCTCCTGCTTGCCAGCTACTAAAGAAAAAGCTGTGGAATTTGGTTGGCGTTACACACACCCTAACATCACTTCTTTTACCCATTTTCAGACACACCCATGCACTAAGGAGGAAGTTATTACATTGTCAAAGAGGCTAAAAAACACGAACGTATTTGACAATCCGTAGAACAACTGAAAATGTTTCTGTGCGTATGTTTTTGACCTCTATCGCCAGTTCACTTCTAATTACTAAAGAAAACCTATGGACTACTTCGTGTGCTCAAAATAACTCGCTGATTCGGATGTCATCATACATCCTTGGAATAAGAAAATTTGCATACAAAGCTAATCGTTATTAAAAGATATATATGAGCAGCCGAGTCAGAATAAATCTGAAATCTCGCCGTTTGAATGGACCACTAAGTCGCCCAAGCCCATATCGTGCTAACTTGGGGGGAGGGGGGGGGGGGGGTTCCCACACGTTTTGCGGGTCAGTTGATGGGGCGTCCAGCCAGCCAGTTGCAAATACCTGCAAATTTTTGTCTGTTTGAGGACATAAAATTCCGCATGAAAGTCGACCGAATGGTTTGAAATTGAGTTTGGAAGGATTTTTAGGTGCGATTTTTAACTACCAAATTTCTTCACTCTACCTCAAGTGGTTTATGAGTGTAAGATGACGGACCAATAGCCAAACATACTTAAATATGGACTGATCCGATACCACCATAACGCACTTTGTGCAGTGGAAATTTGGATGAGCGCACACAAGCGAAATTTTTGTGGAAGATTTGCACAAGCAATCATGACAAGTGTAAATACTAATTTTTGTTATTTTTGAAGGACAGTGGTTGTCTGCCCACGCATGAATCTTCGCTTCTTTGAAACTAGTATCTCTTTTGCACAACTATTAGAACAAGGTTGTTTGAACTTTAGAGCACGATGATATTTTCTTTGCATTTCTTGGCCATTTCGATTTCATCTCGAGTTTTCCTCAGTTCGTTTCTTTCATTCGTAATAGTTTACTGAATTTACCATATGCAACAACATCGCTTTTAGCTTCAAACGGTGATCGAGCCATCATATAGAGCTGCACGACATGAGTTGGATGCACCCGATATGTTGAGGTATATTCTCGCGCAGATGAAAACGATCAATGATGAAGACGCTACTTTCACAAAGTCAGTACTTGTAGTGCTTACCCATTTTTCATAGTAGCAGAGGCGATATGAACATTTAGCGAAGATTTCTTGGCGCTCTTCGGTGGTAGATGAAGGCATGAACATAGTATATACGCGGCATTTTGGATATATCTCTCTTCTTTTTACGATGAAAGTTTAATCTATGTGGACATCCCGAGTAATTAAGCTTTATATTTTCTAAAATGGCTTCTTTTCCTAGTTCATCGCTCTTCAACGAGTTTCAGCTTAAAAATTGCTAAAAAAGCGATGGAATTTGAATTCCATCTTTCTTTTACTTTTTTTGCTAAAAACTGGTAAGGAATGTAAGTATTACAGACGTATCCAAACCAAAATTGCCACTACTTACAGAGAGAACAATGAAGGATGCACTTCACAAGCATCAACCAGTAACCATTTGGGTGAACGTACGGGTCCCGTCGGCAGCGAATCTGTAGGCGCATCGCGAACGGATGGCATCATGAACACTTCTGTTTCTTTCAAGACGTACAGCTATAATAGCCTTCCTCCCGCATCTCGCAAGTTTGTTTTGATTCATTTCTGCCTAATTTCTTGGGAGAGATCTGTTAGGTTCAGAAGGTAAGCGATGCATAAAGTATTTAGTGTTCATCATGATTTTTCGACGCATTGTTTTTCTTTGTTACTACACTGAGCAGTCGAAATGAAAAGGTAATAAGCTGTTGTTTCATCGTTAAGAGTGGACTTTAAAGTATCCGCATTCATCGTTCTTTTAATAGTGAATTGAAGTAAAGATTGGAGATATGCCTTGTTGAAGATCCTTCTGCGTACCCCTTGTAGAAGCTTATGAGATTAAGTCAAGGAGCCATATAAATAATAGTGAACGCTCAGCTCCGGCTTTGTACACCAAATCAAACCTGAGCAAAGCAAACGAGAAGGTAAACCTGGTTTTGCAGATGAGGGTAGGATATATGTCTCCAAAATTTTCATCGCTAATTGTGCGGTCCGTCTTAAAGCATGTGGTTCATAATATTACTTACCTGCAACATCATTACACCAAATTTCACCCCAACAAAGCCGGCAGCCTCATGAGCCCACTACGAAAATGCCTTTATGGAAGATATGTTGCAGATGGGGATCCCACATGGCGACAATTACAACCACGGCGGCAGGTATAGAGAACAGTTCGACATGGGAGTTCCGACGTAACGAAGCCTCAGCGCGAGCTGTATCACCTGTGAAGAAAATTGCTGCCTATCCGGACCCACCACCCAACTTCATGCTGAGTAAATCTCCACTTATACAACAATATATGGTTCAAGTTGTATAGCTCATGTTCTCCAATTTGAGAGACAGAAGCCACTCTGGGTGCTAGTGTGTTTATAAAGAACGTGTCCAATTGCGAAACTACCTCGCACACCCATCAGAGAACGAACAGATAGCATCTACGAACGTATGGAGAGGAACTGTGAAGTAAAGGGAAAAAAAAGAAGATGGGAAGAAAAGAAAACGAGCAGAGCAGCTGGCATAAGATACAAAACAACGCATCGTTATATCAGTAGCGCATATAAAATTATATAGGTTTGCAAGATCAGTTCCTTTCTTCTTTCTCATCAACATAAAACTGTATATTTCGACGTTTTTGTAGATAAGGAAATGTCGGTAGAATACGACAAAGAAGGCCGTCTTCACTATATACCGAGAACCATCTCACGATCGGCGTCTTACGATCGACAGGGCGAGAGTTTAGCAGTGGGAGTGAATGGCGAAAGGAGCAGTCTCACGGATGATGACGACGGTATGCTGAAAGCCCTACATTCAAGAACCAGCAGTACAGGTGATTCAGCTGAGGCAGACAGCCTCAGTGGTGCTGCGATTGATGTGTCTAAAAGCTTGAGTTTCGTTTCCTCTTTTCCTGTCATTTCTCATTTCTGGAGTGGATGGGCGGCAAGGGTTCTCCGGAAGGTTTTAATATCGAGTCGAGCTCCGAATTGAATGCCAGTCAAGTGTGGCAGTTGACTCGCTCCATACTGCTATCGAATATCGGTGGGAACGTAACTGATCTGCGTTAGATCATTTCCACCTGCTGTATTGTGAAATTACCATTATCTCGATGCAGACGGATTTTGCCGTAATGATCTCGAAAGCATACGATTTTGATTACTGCGTTATATATATACATATATATAATGCATATATACATATACATACACATATATATATCCCGTATATTTCCGCGCTAATTTGTTTCAATACGCTCATGCAAAATGCAGCTTTTCAAAAAGCTTTTGTGGCATGCACTTCATTTTTCCCTTTTGCACTGGAAAGCTCTCAAATGCAATTGTCCTCTTTTTCCATTCACCATCTTTCCCTCCTCTTTAGCAGTTCATTTCCGCTCTCGTTTAACTCACAACCACAACTAATTTTCACTAAGTATGGCTATGCACGTAAGCAGTGTGTGCGTTGCACCCTAAACGGCACTCCAACATAGCATGTTTGCCCAAAATCTCTTCATGGAATGGACCAAAAGTTCTCTGGCAGAGTTTTCTTCATTATTTTTGATCACTTCACTGACTGCCTGTTTATATGATAGTGAGCCGTTGATATTTGAAATTTTGAACCGCCGAACTGAAACGATAAACGATTGAATCAACCACCTCTGCATTTCGGTTGTTGCGATAACCATCCAAATCATGTTATATCGGGACTTTCCGTTCACCGGGCAGTTTCTTTTCCTGTAAATTAAACGTGTTCAATTCTTTTATTTCCGTTTCACTACAACTCAGACAAAGTCGTTGTACGTATGCGGATATTATATTTTGGACGGCTGAGTATTGCAGAGAATGGGGCAGAAGTTACGCGATAAGTATTGTGAGCATATTTTGTTTCTTTATTTGGTTACGGCTGTCACGAACGATTTCTGAGATAACATTTGCTCGAAAATCTAGATGACAAAACTTTCTTAGCGCAATTGTCAGCTTGTGCAAAAAAAAACCTTTCTGGAGCAATTATGCAAGCCAACAAAGGTATTTTGATGTTTTTGAATGGAATACAATTCGGCTATGTTCGATTCGCGCAACAAAAACGTTTCAAGACGTTCATCCTCCTTTTCGACCAAAGATGTAAAAGCGACAATAATGAGCTAACGTTTAGTTCATATGAGCACATCTTTTACTCACTGCATCGCTTCGCTATTGCGGCTTCACGATTATTTACTTTTGATCGTAGGGAAATTTCAGTCATCTCACGCGTTGTTCAGTGTTTTGACAGTGCTCGTTGAAAGCATGATGTTGTATTGTTTAGCAGCTTTTTTCTTCCTTGACAGGAACCAACATTCTTTACAAAATTCGTCGTGAAGAGCTGGCTCGCGGTGGGCAACCATCGGTACGTCTAATGGCTAAAGCGTTCGACTCGATCGAAGCTACCGTAAAGAAACCACAGAGCTCAAAACGGTCGTTGTTCAGCATTCGCAAATCGCGGTCTGTTGAAACTACGGAAACTGGTCGCAGTATTGGGGCCGCCGCTAAGAGTGTAGGTTTCAGCTTCGTTTTGCTTCTATATCATTCGAGCAGAATCACTTGGGTAGGAAAGGGATGTGAGCAAATTTCGTGCCTCTGAGTGGTCAACGTCGCCAAATCATGTTGTGGTAAACACAATAGTGATCAATTACTCCCGAGATCGTCTGCACAAAATTTGAAAAACAGTGAAATGAAGGGATGTTTTGCCGCCTCTTGTTTTATTTTCTGCGGAAGGTTTCATCTCGTTTACGTAACTAAGTTTTATCGTACTATTTTGACTAACATGGGGGAGGGGGAGGGGAAGGTGGAAGGGAGGGGGAGGAGGGTAGGGGAGAGAGGAAGGACACTTTTACATGTTTGCAGGTTAATATGTTAGTTTGGCTGAGGTCGAGTGAGCTAAACTGTGCTTCGATTTTCTTTACTTCATCAAATTGTCTGGCTCTTTCTTCATCAACTTCTGCTGCTTTCATAAGTTTTTGCTCTTGTTTTTGGACAAAGTTTGGCATGCGTAACTGAATGGAACACCGCCAAACATTTGAAATTGCGCTCAACAACGTATAGTGGCAGCAAATCATTTAGAATCGAACGAACGCTTCATTCCTTTTACATGATCGCAAGTCATGGTAAAATTCTTGACATTTGATAAATGAATTATAGAGCAGTGCGGTAAAGCTAAAATTTCCTGAAATACTGCTAGGATGTACTTCAGCCCGCGATCATCAAAATTCACAATATCTTTTGCGCAAATTTCATTATTTTCGGTGATTGGAGATTGTTTTTATACCGCAACTCACCACTGTATACTTCTTTTCCCTATGAACAGATCACCGCTGCCATACCTATGTTAACTCACAGCTTTTGTACCAGAAGTCGAACTTATTCAGATCGAGATTCCACTAATATCGCTTTTAAGTGACTTGTAAAAAGTGCGAGATAAACTGCGTTTAAACGAAAAGGATTGCTCATTAGTTATTATCATTGGTCTTTAGGCGGAGTTTCGGATGAGAGATTGTAGAGATTGCTTTAAGAAGTCAAGATGAATGTTGCTTTATGAAAGGCAAGGTCATGTTCAGCCTATTCTATTCTCGCTCATTAGCAGTTCCATTTGTTTCTTTCAGGTGTTAACACCAGCAGCGCCATCACCAATGGCCGTAACGGTTCTGGGACGAAACACATCGTTAAGTGAAATCGAGCAGCTCATGGGAAGCCAGTCACCATATGGTTCAACACTGCCGCGAGGAGGGCGGAATCCCTTCAAAAATATGGGCATGTTTTTTTTCATTCATACTTTTTGCTTCTATGAAAACTTTAATTCTTTTGCTTGCATTTTTTGAAGATGAAGCGAAGTGGTCCTCCTCCCACCTTCCCTCTTTTTAGGTCCGAGTATTTCTGATAATATAGACTGAAAAATTGCCATTATGGGTGGACGACTATATTCGGCAAACGTGAAGTCGCAAAGGACACTTTGAAAGCTCGTCAGGCGATATGCGTTTTGCTCAATCGAAACATGTTGTTGATTAATTTACGGATCATTTATGAGTGGGATGTTTGTTTTACTTTACAAAGGTTTCAGGTAACCAGACACGAGAGAATTTATTTTTCTGAATTCCTACCATTAGCGTGGATTCTTATCTTCTTTTGACATGAGCTACTCAGTCCTTCCTAACTTTCATCTCGGTACGAATCATATACAACCTTCAATGTTGTCTAGGCTGCAGTTTATTCAAGAAGATGATGTCAAGGTAGTTATATGTTCTTTCTCAGCGATTTCTTTGAAATGAAAACAAATTCAAATGCAATTCTTCAGCCGTAAGCGACAATGAATAAATTTAAACGCAGCAGGAGGAGGAGCCAGTTCCCATGTTAGGTCCACATTTATTTGGTGGAACAAGATCCCATCTGCCATCATTCATCGTCACAAAAAAACCCTGCAGAAATGATCAAAATATGCGACACTTAGATCCATGCATATACAAACGAATCTTTATTTCTAACTCATTTTTTCCGTCATTTCACTTCACGACAACTACCTACTCGCTCCGGTTGTATTTTGTTGTCAGAGTCATGGTGGTGAAGAGGGGTAGTGAACCCATCTAAACGTTGCTGTCGCCATGCAGATTTTTGCACTCTTCTCTATTACTTCGTTTCTCCTCAAAAACAACCAAAACTGACACTCATGATGCAAAGAAATCTTTAGATTTTCGAAATTTTGTGCAGCCTTCTCCATCCATTAGAAATGCGTGAGGGACAGGGTACCCGTACACGCTTTGTGCCATACAAGGTATGTTATCAGAAATTAAGCAGAGGTTACTAATCTGTGTATCCTTCGAACTTTTAGGTACAAAACTGGTTGAGCGTGTGCGGCGTAGCCTGAGTAGATCAAGCACTGGTCGAAACAGCACTGCGCCGACCGATAGCGAGACAGGATCTGCGAAGAGTGGCTCACGGCAGACTCTTAATGGTGATGGCGTCACGGAGGCATCACCGTCCGGTACCGGTGCTAGTAGCACATCCACTTCACCGAAGGTGAAACCTCAGCTTATAAATGGCGTTAGAAACTTTTGGGTAAATGTCCTAAATAATCTTTTTGATCTTTACCGTGTACCAGATGCATGCTTGTTTGTGATAGTATATGCATGCATTTGCAAGGATATGACCATAAAAATTCTAATTTACGCCTCATCCAATATAGCGTTTTAGCTTGCTTGATTTTCAGAGTTAAAGATGAGGGGAAGGTCGTGTGAAATTTTTTGGGAATGAACAGCTAGATTCAAGACGAGATCAAATTTCCAATTTTTTTAATACAATACCGTGTCTAAAGAGGGGATTAACTTTGAGGCAGGATTTGTGAGGTAAGCCTCCAGAAGCGGACAGCATGGAAGGGGGACGGGGGAGAGTGGTTTTGAAGGTAAACACTGTACTAATGAAGTGACTGTCTTCGATGCGCTATGTATATATTAGCTTTTCGAAAAAGAGAATAGAATATTCATACAAATGAAAGTATCGCACCGTTATATTACGAATATGAATAGGTATCGTTGCGAGGAAAGTAACGTTGATTACAAAGGAAATTTAGTCTCGTTGCTAGCACTTCCTGATGTGTCACGTTTATTGCATTTAACCACAACTCGAACGGCCAGTCGGTGGAACAGTCCGCTTGTGAAAAGATTGAAGGAGCAGCGAAATTACCACATCAGGCGCCACACTCCAATTTAATTGTAATGTCCCGTTCGTTTGGAAAATGATCTTCTGCGATTGGCCTATTTTCTTTTACAGCTTTATGGTGTTGACCAGGCGAAATTTTGTGCTTGCAAGTTCGGAATCAGCCAAGTTCGGAACAAGTCAAGAATCAGCCACTTTTTAAAGTGATATCTATGTGTTCGTCTTTCTAAGTTCCGGATTTCCAGCTCTACTAAGAATAATTTAACCGTTCGTCAGGAAATATACAATTACGTGCATTGCATAAATAAGCAAAAGAAGTATATGAGTAAAACAAGATTGATTGCATTGTTTTGTTTTCGTGAATTCATTATAAAACATTGAGGTGGCACAGGGGGTCACACCAACACCGGTCGTTGCGCCGAAACGAACAATGAAGAAAAAAGTGAAAAAGGCCGCTACAACAAATTTAGCAGACATCACGACCAAATCGTCGACAACCAAAACTAAGAGCTGATTTCAACAACTGGACATTCTTCGCAGACGTCTTCGTCGATATCTTAATGCGGTATTGCATTCTGCAGATAAATTAACCTACGCGGATACTTTAGTTTTCCCCTTCAACTTCTTTAGGTTTCTCTTAAGCGCCGTTTTACAGGAAATGAGGGAGGAAGGGTTTTCTCTGTTCTTGCCTCGCTATTTTTCCAATATTCGAAAGCGAGGTCATTGGTTTGACGGATGGAAAGGTATCGAATTTTCCAAAGATTTATTCTTTGTGGCCTATAATCGCATAATCGCATACGGGATGTATCCCGTCAATGAAGGTTGGGACTGTTTCCGTAAAGCTATGGCTATTGTAGATTGTGCGATTATAATAGCAAGTTATGCTTCGAAGATAAAACATAGATTAGGAGCCGCTTTCTTCTCCTTGCTTGTCAATCCTAGTTTGCGACGGAAATATAGGAGAAACTCATCACTCATAGACCCAGGCCTTAAATTATTTGGTTGAACACTGGGCGATATCTGAATGGTATTGGGACGGTATGATACGATGCTATCAGGAAGAGATCTCCAATTATACTTTAGCGGCAAATTACTTTTTTGCCATGTATTTTTTGGCACTCGTCATTTGTCCTGCGATCTGTTCTGTTGTATTGTGTAGCTTAGTTGCGTTTTGTTATGCTAGAGATAACAGCTCGTTTTGTTATCGTTGCGATTAGCCAGTGATTTGTAGTGGAAGCACTTATTATTTCTGATGCGGCAGTTGTTATTGCGTGCCACAACGCTGCCCCACTTTGTTGCATTCGTTTCCCGTTCATCGGTTATTTTTTATTTTTTCTGGTTAATATTTTCTGCAGTTGATCGCTTCGGTCGGCTGCTTTACTAAACCAAGGGCTGCCGCTTTGACGGTTTAGCCACTCCAAATATTTCGTCTTCCCTTATTCGTAGATGCTTGTTTCACTGGTAGCGTTACAGAAAGTTCTTTCGTCCTTTCCGATTCACATTTGTCACAACCGTCGCTCAGCTTAAACTGCAGCCAATCATAAGTGAACAAATTTTTTTCTGTAATCTTTTCTACATCAATTTGTTATCATCTTCCCAACCATAGAGACTGTGTTTTTGCAAGAAAATTTTCAATGAGATACTGATTACATTTATTCATGAACCTCACTGATACACTTATATAATTTTGGTGGTTTTGTGAAGAGTTCCTACAGCAAAATGCCATCAAAATTTTCCACTAGTTTCGTTCTCCCCATTGAGAATCTGTGCATACGTGACTTCTGGTCACAACAAATGGTTTCGTTAATATCTCTCTGGCTCGTTATTGGATTTATTTTCATGTTTGGCTTGCCTTCAGCTCTTCGGGGCGCTAAAATGGATAGCGACCGGGAAGGGACATTTGGTTATTGGTTTCGGCATTGTTTTCGGTAGCAAATCAACTGATTACCATAAAATCGGAAAACGTTTTCGCTTCAGTAGCCTCGACGATTCGCATTCATCGTTCTCTTATGAATAGAAGCGTAGTAAAGGAACAAAGAACAATAAGGAGTAGAGAACTATACCATGTAGGAGCAAGAATTGCTGACAGGAGTGACAATCCGAATCAAAATCTCTCTGGGATGCAAAGGTGCTGAACAAGAGTATTGTATAACAGATTAATGTGTTAATGTAGCACTTTAATGCCAATAAGCAACAGGTACAGGTGCACTCAATTTCCGTCCAATAATCTAGCATCAGCAGTAGAGTGAATACCAGACGCGCACAGCAGGTCGCTTTATCTAAATAGAAAAATACGAAAAGGAAATGATAGTTTTCGATTTTTCTCTTTTTTTTTTAGCGAATGTCCGACTCTTCATTACGCGCATCGCTCGCACCATTGAACAAATCACGCGAACGCTTTGCACAGCAACGGCTTCCATAGAGTGAGTGTTACTCACATGCATTCCTTAGTTGATTTTAAAGTCCCTAATGTGTACATCTTTGGCAAGGCAAGTCCATCGTGAAAAATAAATTTGTGTTGATCTGCTACAACTGTGTTAAGCGAATTGCCTTCTAGTTAAACTATTGCTCATCACTATCAAATGAAATAAGTCGTCATTTCACGTTCTGTTATGAAGTCTGTTCATTTTTTCAATAAATATATTTCTTTTTACCCACATTTTATGAGAATTGAAAAATATGGAATTCGTTATGACAAGATGTGAAAAAAAAACTATTGACCTATTTGGAATGCGAGCATAACGACAAAATAAGATCAGCCATCATAAAGGAAATTTATTCAGCAAGAAAACATTCAGTGTGATACTTCTGATAAGAACAGTTGTGAAATCGGACAGTGTTGTTAATGCCCCGATCATCCAAAAAGTAGTTTAAACAAATTCAATTGATGCCAGTACAAAACGGCTGAACAAAAACAAACGGTTGATTTCATTCAGCGAACATACTGCGACGTATACTTCGCAACATTTGAAGTCTTGTTTCGTTGTGATGATGTGTATTCCGAATCGAACCAATCATTTCGGATGCCGCACACCTCTCTTGATCGTTTATGAAAAGCAGCTAAACACCGAGAGTGAGTTCATTAGTTACAAAGAATCGCGCAAATGAGTATGTTCATAGAGGAAATCACATGGTAGAAAATTTTTCTAACGGAAATGTTTTTCTTACTCGTAAGCTATGGATCAAACTTCTAAGGGATGCGAAATACCAGCATTTCCACTCTGCAACGGACCTGGGTTAAGTGAGGTCGCCATTTGACCACGGGTCACCGCGAACATTTTAAAAATTTTGACGATGTCGCTGCTAAACCATTGCCCAACGTCAGTTCAGATCAGTCGCGTTTGAGCGTACTTACGTTGATCACAGCTGTACGCACAGCGTTCATTCGCATTCATGCAGATGGACGGACATCAAGGTAGAGAATGTTATGAATACACAGACATGTACGGATGGGAACGGCGTTGCTGAGGTCAGGAGGTTGCGGGAAGGAGGAACGGGATTTGAATACGTAGCGGGTTGTGACCAGTGAAACCGACTGTGATTTGATAACTGAGCTGCTTCCTGTCGAACAATAAAAAATCGCATGCGAAGCGCTCTAGAATGTAGGGAGGGGAGCGGAAATTTACGTTTTCAATATTGAGTATTTTCCTGTGCCATTACCTTGCAACACTAGAACAACATTTGCGGCGTTAGCCGATTACCCAGCGCCTCGCTATGCTTTATCTGTGGTCGGCATTTAACATTAGTACAAAATGCACCGATACCCTGTACCGCACATACATTCATCATCAGCGGCTCACCCGTTAAGTAGTGCATCTGTCCCAAAACATTTGTACCCGACATTTTCCACATGCAGACGATATGTGGCGCTACTAAAAGACCCATCGAGGACCTGTGCGGCTGGTACAGTGTTTACCAGTAACTTGTAAACATGAGCTCAACCCCCCTCTCCAATACCTAAACAATTCCTGCATGCGTCCGAGTTTAAACACTTTCAGCTGCTGACGCGAAACGCATGGAGATCGCCTGATATCTTTGGACTGCTTCATCCAAGAGGGCAGAAGACGCTTCGAAGAGAACTTGTTGCTGTGCCGGTGTTTTTAGTCTCGAAACTCCGGCTTCCTTTTCTGTTAAAGGTTTTCTTCGCTATTTTAATCAATAATCTCAAAGATATTTGCTGGAATTAGTGAACGAAATTAGTGAACAACAGTCAACAAATTCGAATACAGTATGATGATTAGATGGAAGAGCGCTCGACTAGTTTTAGCATATAAATGGATGCCAGCTTTCCTGGCAGATTCTCCGGATTATGATTAGCATGAAGGTAATAAAACCGACAGAATAGGAGGTTTTGCCACAGAAGCACTTTGACACTTTGCGGACCGAGTTAGCGAAAGGGCTCAACAGCTGCATAGAAGCTGCCTCATTCGGAATAGTTCTGAAGATAGTACACCCTGATCAGACCGCTGAATGGGCAGTACATGAGTGAAGAGTTGAAAGAATAAGCACGCTAAGGCAGCTTAACAATGAACAACGTTTTTTGTAATCCATAACAACAGGAAACAATGAGCACTACCGAATCAGAACCACAATGACAAATTCTATTTAACTGACAGTAATTCTCCAGGAAGTTTTCATTTTTTGCTGGCATTGAGATTTTCCTTGCTGACTGTACATGTTAGCACTTATGAAATTTACACCGGACAATCATGATTCCGCTCAAAACCCAATCACTTTCACATGGATATCTCTGTAATACGCGGCTTTTCCAACGAAACAGGTGTGAACTGCCCGGCCTTGAACGCTGTCAAAATGCTTCCTTGATAACCTGGTTTTCTTGCGCTTTGTGTAAGTAATCCTTATCCCTGTAAGTAACTACCTCAAGTTGTGATAAATTACCGAGATTCCTTTTTTTCCAAACAACGATGATTTTTATTTATAGCCCTCAAGAAGGATTCAGGTCAGGAGGTTTGGCGCCAACTACAAAAATGGTGGTTATGTGTATCACCGACGAAAATCATTTGAAAATTATTTTCTGAAGCACTCCGGATCGTTGTTTGTCGGCGTAATGGCCCTACCATTGATGATACTGCTCCGCTTAACGAAACAAATCTATGGCATAAAGGCAACTAACTACGTGAAGGTACTTCTATCGGCGCGTTTTCAAAATAACTAAAACGAGATTTCACGAAAACGAAGCTCTCGAATTGGATACAGGAGTGGGGACGAAATACTACACAAATTGATGTTCGAAGAGAAATGATCGATTGTGGCCGAGGCGTCTCATAAAATTCATCTCATCCGTAGGCCCATATAGTCAGCATTCTGCAACGTCATGCAAATGTTTACAGCACCAAAATCACATTTAAATATGGTGGCTATCAACTAAAGTCTGTAGCTTCAACTTTCTCAAATACATATAGCTCGTGATGCTACGAGATGTTGATGTCACGTCAAGTTCTTTTGCTGTAAGCGTCTTGTAGTTGATATTTGGCAGTTTAGCAGTCGAAAGCAGTGCAAATAGAAATTTTATTTGAGTCGTAAATGAGAATTATATACCCATGTAATGCTCTCGTGGCTGTCATAAGATGGCAATATAGATGGAGTGTATTTTGAGTTGACTTCTTTAGTGGCGAAACTACGATAATAAAAGCATCTCTGAGTGCCCATTTGGATCGACCATGACAGGATACCATCAGCTATTCCAAGTGGTGAGCAGCGGTTTCAATAACGAAAAAAAAATTGCCGCAATATACTACGACGTTAAATACGTCGCTAGTAAAGGAACCAGACGAATCCCAAGATTGCTACTTGTTCAATATATTTGTGACTTCTTTTAGTACGAATCATAATAAATCATGGCGTAAAAGTGATTTATTGACTTCTCGAGTAATTTTGTAAAGTTTTTTTCCGACACTTATCGTGAAAATAACTTCACTTTTCTTTTCGATAAAGTTGCCATATCGGTCAATTACCTTTTCAATCTTAAAACTGGAAATGCAATACGCGTATTGCGGTAAGTAATTAACAAGGTTCGCTCACGTACGCGAACTTTAATAATGTTCGCTGAAAAGAAACAACAGAACAAAAAAACGGTATATTACACAACGATCTGAACAGAAAAAATATCAATACAGAAAAAGTGAAACATACTGAAACGATAAACTCTCATAATATTGGCGGTTTTTAAAAAACTGCATAATCATATCCAGCGTTTGAGAAGTAAAAGGAAAACGCTCATTACTGATCGACACCCAACAACGATTCTGTGAAACTTTAGGCTATTTACCACGAGAACTCAGCTTGCGCAAAGTGAAATATTAGTATGCGGAAAGGAAATGCACATGGAGTGTCTCCAAGAGGGGTAGTAAAATGGTGATCTTTGTTGAATTGCCAAACCATTTCTTCTGATACGCGATATTTGAAATTTGCACCCGCAAACAACTGATTCAATGCCAGATAACTCCTGATTGCCAAAGACGCTTTGATAGAAATTGCTCTTGAAAATCCCCTAAAGGAGAAACTTGCATGAAATTTTATGAACAATATTACCGTGCGACCCAATTTTATTGTGCTTTGTTTTCAAAAAGTGAATTCCACTAAGCGTCACATTTAACCTTTACCCTTATGCAATGGCAAAAAATAAAAAGTGCAGAATTTGGAGATATTTAGATCATCATTACAAAGCAGTACCCAGTGAACTTTGGATGCTCAGGGCAAAATTTTGGTCCTTGTTCGTATTTCATCCGCAGCGTACAAATTGTGACTGCCACCATATCAAATCCCCAACCTGGCACAATCTTTCGAAAATGTGAAACATTCCACTTATGGCATATGCAAATTCGTTCTTTCTTTTTCAGGAAAAGGACGTAACAAAAGAGTAAAAGTGACATTCTCATAGACGAATTTACTCGACATGCGACGGGTATGTCAGCCCCTTGTGCGCATACAGTTTGAAAAATACTGCTTGCGGGTTTAGCCACAAAACATAAACAGCAGCCATATGCTGTAGCCCCTATTGACAATAAAATGGAAACTGCGGGAAACTCATGGCAAAAAAAAGAGCTGTTGGTAGCTGTCACACCGTACTATCGACATTTATGGATCCTTGATGAATATTTCGAGATAATAAATCGATCTTGTGCATATTTAAGTTCACTATTGCGAAGCCGTCCACGTTCCATTTTATACCGCTAGTGCCCTTAATTTCCCAACATATGCAGCATGGCCGAATCTTAGCAGCTATGAAATTTTTCACTTTGTTCCGTCTGAAACACTCAAGTCTTTGCTCGTTTATCATTGCTAAACGGCACCTAACAGCATTTCACTGCTGAAGCCCTAAAGCACTTCCAAAAATGCGCTCTGGGAATAATCATTAGCCGCAAAAAATGAGTAATTCCGGATGCTTTTATTTATCAGGTATAAATAGCTCAGTAAGACGTTTAACAAATTGAGGGTATCCTTACATGCAATTGAGGAACGATGCTGGAAGCTAGAAAACGAGAAAGCTTGGGAACCTCTTCCGTATTCACACCGTAAAATGATCTCTGGTGAGCTAACGTTGTGCGGGGCGCTGAATATGAATATTATAGCTGTCATAGGAACGAACAAGTTTTGAATCAAGCAAAATGTGTGGAAATGTGGAATTGCTGGCTTGCAGTAATATGTGATTTCTGACTTTCTTGTGCTACTTTTGGCTGCCAATATTGTCACTCTTTTGTTTAGATTATGAATTATGAACAGTCGAAAATAAGCGCCTCACTGAATGACGGGAACACTCTTTTAGGTAGAAGGGAAGAGCATAGTTCAGTTTGTTGACCCCAACATCTGCGTGCCCTCAAAAAAACAGGTGCCTGAATCGGCTTGCATGGTCTAAGTACTTTCGCCACCTATAAATCACGCAAATATTTCGGCCACACAGTTGTCTTCAAAACGTGTTCGGTTGGGTCTACTTCAAAACAATGTTTTCGCCTTGCCGGACATAGTTTTAAGTAGGCTGTTTGCAGTTCTATTCCCTCTCAGACTCAGACAGCATAAGTTATTTCTGTAGTGGTTCCACAACTTCGCGATACGAAAGATTTTCGGAGTAATGTCAATCAGGGAGCAAAAACTTCTCGGAATTTCGAGCAGATGGAAGGCAAAAAGAAGAAAATAGTTGCGATATTGAAGGGAAAGACAATTATAACAAGTGCCATTCGTCATATGTACACGATAAATAACCCATAAAGTTTTGAAGGGAGCATGGAAGAATAGATTTCGCACGTTGACCCTTAGATGTCACTTCGCACAGGCTCCCACCCCCCCCCCCCCCCC
>JPKZ01001279.1:167333-210880 GCA_000803305.1 Toxocara canis
AATTAAATCCACTGGCCTAAGCTAAAGTGCAACAGTCGGGTGCGGGACAAGTGCAGGGAGGTTAGGGGAGGGAGGGGGACCGAAGAGGGAAGGGGGAGGAGAGAGAGAAGAAATGCGGTTGCCAATTCGATGTTATATAATCTTGATAATTGGGTCACCGGTATTATCAGCTCAACAATTATATGGTTGTTTTCTCTTCATACGCATGAAATTTTGGCCTGATGCTCCCATCAATTTTTAAGCTGTTTGGAAGTCTACGCCACTGGGATTTCTGCAACTTGCTCTTTCGGATGAGCCAAAATGAACTACTTTTTTATCTGAATAAAGTACCCTCCGGTTGAGAAAGACATCCCTTTTGAAATGCAAAATGCTCAGAAAGTTGGACGCTACGGTCTTTCGTTTCAAGGAATCAAGTTATATTTAGGGTAGGCCTTTTCTCGAATATTTAGTACCTCCGTTCTGCAAAAAAAAAAGAAAGTTGAAATTTGTAGGCAACTTGCAAGCTCTGTGCAAAAAAAATTACTACTTCAGCATCTGAGTTAAGCGCATTCATTGAGGTCGCTAATACTCAGAAATATGCCGAAACGCTTCTACTCGTACTCTTCCGAACTTACCAGCTTAAGCAATTCGACTTTTAATCGAATTAGTTACGTTTCTGATAGAGCATCGCTTCAACCAAGTTCTCCCTTAAGAAATTCACAACGGAAACATACAAAACGTATTTCTGATACGTGCACAATAATCACAAAATCGTTAACAGCAATCATTAACAATTTGCGCGTTGGACGCTACGGTCTTTCGTTTCAAGGAATCAAGTTATATTTAGGGTAGGCCTTTTCTATGAATATTTAGTACCTCCGTTCTGCAAAAAAAAATGAAAGTTGAAATTTGTAGGCAACTTGCAAGCTCTGTGCAAAAAAAATTACTACTTCAGCATCTGAGTTAAGCGCATTCATTGAGGTCGCTAATACTCAGAAATATGCCGAAACGCTTCTACTCGTACTCTTCCGAACTTTCCAGCTTAAGCAATTCGACTTTTAATCGAATTAGTTACGTTTCTGATAGAGCATCGCATCAACCAAGTTCTCCCTTAAGAAATTCACAACGGAAACATACAAAACGTATTTCTGATACGCGCACAATAATCACAAAATCGTTAACAGCAATCATTAACAATTTGCGCGAAGCAATCAACAAGCACGCATATATACAAGGCGAGTCTTGCACTAATCTCATCTTTAACAAGAAAACAAATAAACCAACCTGTAACTTTAGTCTTACAATATTAAAAAGTCTTCTACAACCGTATGGTCGTTCTGAAAAAAAAGAATCTGTTCTATTCTTGTACAAATTGAAGATTTCTGTCAACATCTTTCAGTTTTTCAGTGAAATTTCAGCTTGTTTACATGCGCATTAACGATACCATTCCGAAGGGAATCCCTTAGACAGTACGGCTTCTAGGTATTAATAAGCACAAGTCGATCATTAGTCGGGCTAACATTTGGCAGTCGCCGTCGTTTCACAAAGTTCGGCAAAATAAATGTCAGCAAAACGCACGATGCACCGAGAAAGAAGGAAGCTATCGAAATCACGACCGCATCCAGTACGCGCACTCCCTGAAACTCGCTCGTTTAGCATATTTTCGTAGTTCCGCTCATATAGATGAAACAACAACGACTAACGGAGTGCATGAAGAGATCAAGTGAATCGAGGCAAAGCACAAGCGCAAGTACCCGACATATTGAACTACAGTAATTTCGTTATGACACACTCTTTGAGTAGTGCTCTAAAAGGAATTCGATCAGTGCGGCTGTAAGGGATGGCCGAGAATGAAGCTGTTGCACTTTCCAAATCGCAATGATCACATACGGTTGAATTATCGAAATTTTCATCTGGATACCGGCAATGCATGGATTTGTTGCTTGTTCGCCTCAAATTCATGCACGAATAGTTCGTCATGATCCAGTGAAAGCTTTGAAGACATTAAAATGTCTGCATTGCCTAGCAACGTTTGAAACGGATGCTCCCCAAAGTTCATCCCAACGTACATTTTTTCGCATTTCGAAATTGAAATGAAAAACGAAAAGGATGAAATGCGGTTCTGGTTGCACAATATGGAGAAACTGGGCGATATTTTATTGACATGTTACACGCGTATAGAACTTAATGGATAGTCAACAAAAGCTACTCAACCACATGGCGACTGCCTCCACATAAATTTGTTACCAAAAAAATTCAGAATTTCAGAAAAAAAAAGAAACCTTCAGAAATGTACTTCTTCTGCAGTTCAGTACCTCAGGCTGATTGCGTTGAACCGGAAAGAGCTGTGCGGTGGAGCAAGTGCCGCAAAAGCCGACCGCTTGGGCGAATGTAATGAGTGAAATCACTTTTCGAAAAAATGCTTTTCTAACTATGATAGAGATTCGAAACTTTTAGTCGATAATTCCCTTGTAGTGGGAAACCTACACACTTGCGTAGCAAAGCCAATAAATTCTAACATTTACAGCATCGTCAAAAACTGGCAACTCGTATCTTGGAAAAAAAAGTTCACGTTTGCGTCGCATATTTATGAGCGACCGTAAAGTGTCAGTTTTATGAGCGCTTGGCGCGAGTCATTGCCGTGTTCGATATTTTCAGCAAAACGTCATTAGGCTCATTAAAAATGCGATAAAAGAACTATGAAGAGAGAACAAAACAAAAACGTTTCGCCGCAAACTTTAACACATGCCGTCGTAACGGCAGCATACTTCTCGTTTCTTAACGTGTAAATTGAAACTGTGCAGCGGTATATCGTCAACGTTCCCTTACCAAAGTTCTTGCACTGAAAAGCTCTTAGGTTATTGCTTTTAAATATCTAAAAATTTGTACGCAGAAACGGAAAGACAATGAGTGTGTGAGATATAATGTGGATGAAAGAAAAAAGTAATTTAAGGTGTTATGTTGTAATGCCGTACCTGTGTCGGATTTTAAGAATCCCGCCGTTCTATACAACGTGGATTCCCGTTGAAGAAGAGCTATTTGGCTCACCTTTGGTATCTTTGGCATATTCAGTTTGAACACTGTTTATTTGTTGCTTATCATAACAATGCCAATGTTATAAGAGCCATAAAGTGATGCATCCAAATAGTAATTGGCCTCACCTTAGGTGTACTTAGTTGTTTCGATTTCCTGAGAAGTTTCGAATATGCAATTGTCCTCTCATAGGGACACCGCGACAAGCAGTCATCGCCAATTAAATAGAACATTGGGACGCCCACACCGAATGGACCAAAACTGAGTATAGTCTGCTCTTCGGTGACCAAATGTTCCTCGCTCTTTAACAAGGCAAAAACAAAAAAAAAATTAAGTGTCAGGGCTGCAAAGGAAGCGATTTTTGGGGGTAGAGGAAGCCGTGGAAGGATGGAGCAACAGAGAAAGCAGTCGTTTGGCAAAGTCAAAATCCGTCAGCCTTATCGTAACGGTGTGAAAAACATGCTGAAAAAATTTCATTAGCAAGGGATCGCATAGCAAAATGTGGTGGGGTCATTTTTTATAGTCATCCAAGCTCATTGGAAAAATTGTTTTAAGCCAGGGGTGTTTTGCAGTTGCTGCACACCCGCCCCTCTTGCGCTAAAAGAAAGCGAGACTTCTCTCCTGATTCTTTCAACAATGACGTTAATCCTTGCATAGTTCACAATATTGTTTAGCAGTTACAACTCAGCAGACGTCTATGGTAAATAAAGTTTTATCGTCTCATCCGGGCGAATAAAGCTTTTGAGGGCCACATGTTGCAATCACTCATCTCATACTTTCACCTGATTACGGAAAATGGTATGATCAAATTGGGAAAGAAAGCAGTTACCGCTGTTGTATGCGCGTCGCTCAATGCACAACGGATAAACAACGGATAAATGGTCGTAGCGCGAACAGGATTAGGCCGACCTTCGGGCAATGCGCTCCAGCCAACTCGTAGGGACACTTCGAATCTTTTCCTCGTCCTCTTTTTATAAGCCGTTGCGTTTTTACCATACATGACGGTGCTCGTTGCCTCTTCCACTTCCTGCACTCGGCATTTGTCGTCACCGAATTCGTCGATTTCCGAGTAACCCCTCCTTAGGAAATACTTTCGACGTTTACCATTCCCGTGTTGCGAGTTACCTTCGATCCAGCATTCACTCAGGTGTTTTTTCCCTATAACGCATAGTCATTCACGCAACGTTTTGAAGCCACCTGAATTAGTCTGTGCCAAAACTGATTCATGCAACTAACAGTGAACAAACCATTACAAATGCTGAATAGACCGACTATCCACTTCTACAGCAGCGGTCAATGAGGCGCCTCTTGCAGCGAGATGTGAGCGTGCAGAAAGAAAATAATCCTCCTTCAGCACAAAAAGCAGTCTCTTTTCAACGCAGCCAATTATTCGCAATACGATTCCTGAACCATAAACTGCATCATTGTTTCGCTACAAATAGTTGATGCATTCAACCGCACATAAATACTCCATTGCCCGCTCAACCAAACTTTCCGCGAAATTACGATTTGTGCATATCGTACGAGCAGCCCTTGCAAAATATTGGATATATGACAGCGGCAACTTATATTAGCTTCGAGAGCAGGGCCGCTTTCTAAATATCATTTTGAGAAAGTGGTGATGATGTTTCTTAAATTTTTTTAAATACTTTTTTTGTCTGCAAGGGCGCACAAACCACGTGGTATTTTGCGTTAATTCCAATGCGAGCATCGATGGAAAAACTTAAGCCATTTTCTACGGAAGTGATGCATGCTTTATGGCTTATTCAACAAGTCCATTCAGCCACGCCAAAACAGAACTTCAAGAACGAACGACTGCAAAAATAATTTGAGCAGCTGGGAATCATTCATAAATCATCTTGTGTTCCAATATTTATATCTTCTTTTCGACAGTGCTGGGGAGGGCAGAGATTTTTGCTCACACTTGAAACCATGGAGACGAAGTGGACGCTTCTTTACGAGCATATGCTGCAGTTGTGTATAGCCACCATTAGCGTGATCACAATTCGATTCCAGTTTTGTTAAAAAGCTATAGTGAAAAAATTTCATGTGCACGAGAGTTACCTACACACCTATTCTGTTTTTCCATTTCGGTTCCCCCCGCACTGAAGTGATTGTCTTACCTGCACGGCCTTCTCTATTCAGCTCTGGTTGTCACTTTGGTGGCCATTGAGCATCGAAGCAGCCACTGTTCAGTTATTTGCTCAGACCAAAAATTCCGAAACAATCTATGCATATGTACTGCTTGCCGGCGAGAGCTATGCTTTGCCGCCGACCGCTCATAACTGTCATCTTACTCAAGGGTGTGGCATAAAAGGTGATGCCCGCTATGATAAGATCACAATGAGAGTTTTGAGAACATCAATAGGCTACCTACATAAGTGAGTAACTTTTCTGTATAGTAAGAATTCTTTGACGCACTCAATGTTCTGCCACAGCATTCCCCACATGCAGGACACCTTCCGCCTCTCTCTCTCTCAAATGTTATTTACTAACGTTCTTCAGTATTCGGTGTAATAATTGGAATCAGGAATTTGAGGAAGTTGATTTATTGATGAAACCACCTGCGCAGATTCTGCTCACAGAATCTCTAAAAATGTGGAATCGTTTAGCTCTCGCTGAAAGAACTTGTGAATGCGTACGTGGCTTTTTGCTCTGCGATCGATTTTTTCGCAATACGCCATATATCCTTCATGCAGTATATCATTAGACCGAACCAACGATTGTTGGCAGTTAATGGCTTTTCGTTTGTGGATTTGGTTCATCGTCGATTTGAAAGGCAGCGATAAATGTGCTACGTTATGGCTTTTCCTTTCCCAAAAAAAAACAACCGTTTATTTACGTAAACAGTTCTTGTAAACTATGCCAATGACTGATATCGTGATTGCAGTTCGTAGCCGTTTTATGAATGGCGATTTTGAGAGCTAAAGGGAAACCGAAAGTCGCCGTTTCGGACTCATATTTTCGTACTTTACAAATTACTTTGATTCGTCGAAATGGGATGAAAGCTCATTTTGCCCAGGTGAATAGTCCAAGTGCATCATACGCCATTATTAATCTTTACAGAGACACTAAGCACTTTATTCTAAATCGAGTTTTTTGCTCCAAACGATCAAAGAATTCTGTAAATATAACTGTTTACAAAATTGGCAAAAAATTACTTCGGTGAAATAACGAAATGTTGATCGTAAAGCCAATCTGAAGCGAACCATTTGCCTTGAGTGGTTCACCATCCAGTTCATGCACTTCCATGTAGCTTGGCTGAACAGCACGAACGATTTCAGCAAACTCTCGAGGAAATGCTCTTAAGTCGGACATGAACGTAAACAATATAAGCGAAACGCTGGCTCATAGCACGAATAGCACAATAGCATTATGAATGGTTAATATCTTCTGTCAAATAAAATTCCCAAATATTTACAGTTTCTTTGAGGGCTGGTCAATATTTCACAGCTCATCGACCCGCTCGCTCCCAACTCTGTTCTTAACCAACTGGTATTCAACCAAACCTTCAATGATCAACCCTTTTTTCATCATGCTAGCGCAACTTGACCTATTTTTTTCCACCGAACTATGCTCGGGTTTAAGTGTGTAAAGAGCGTCGAAGAGGCTGGCAAGTGGAGTATTGTGAAAGTGATTTCTTGACATCTGTGTCATTTTCTGAGTATTGAACAGATGCGTTATACGTTGTCAACATTTTCTAAAATCAAACTGTCTGTTACTAGAAACAGAATGCACCGATAAAGGCGCATGCAACAATTGCTTTCTATTCAACACTTTGGAGTACGCAAAGCGATGTCTCCTCTGAACGAAAATAAATTCCCTTCAACCACAGTTTCAACACGTTCACAAACCTGTAATCGCTGTGAATTATTTGATCCGATCAATACCTAACATCCAAAGTGCATATACAGCAGTGGTGTTCCTAAAATCTTTTCCTACTTCAGATTGCTCGCTATAAGTCAAATGGTCGCCATGGCCACCTGTCGTTTAAGTACCGCACTCCAGCGCTCAAGAAATGGAGCCACCAATGCACACTTACCTCATAATCGCCACATTTGAACGGGAATGTGAGTTCGAAGAGCGATTTATTGTCACTTGCACGGAACAGCACCTGCAATTGGAATGACTTTTTGAAGGGAGAAAAAAAAAACAAGACAAATATTCATGTACGCTCCACGTGAAATTACACTGCACCGTAATGTGTGCACAGCGCAGGAAAATTTATGTAAGAAATAATGAGTTATGGAATGCTCGATTAGCTAAAGCGCTCTTTACGCTCGCACAGATCTTCACGTTTTAAAAAAATCCCATCGTTCGGCACTGACGGTTATTTTACGTTTTTGCGACAGTACGCTGACCGCCACTCTCAGACTTTTGGCTGTTCGAACAACTCTTTAAGATATCATCCAACATGCATCCACTCGGACAGTGATGAGATCAGTATATTTCGGTCTACTGACTTTTTTCCACTCAGAATTGTTCAGTCGATGGTTCTGCCGAGATTGCGATAATGAGCGCAATGAATTGGAGGCGTTTGTACACTCATTGTTTCCTTTCATCGTTCAGCGGCATGCAACCAAGTCATTCGTAAATGAAAACAAAAAAATTTTTATGCTAAAAACCAAAGCAGAGAGGTGGGAATACCCATTAACAATAATTTTTCGGCCACCTCATGCCTTTTCTTTCATCGCTTAACTCACTTTATTTAAATCTTCATAGCTTTGAGTTTAATTAAGTCTTGCAAAGCTTACTCAAAGCGATGTAAAGGCTATCTAATTAGCGGAAGCTACCTCGTGTAGAGCCAAAGCGGGCGAATACGACAAGTGGAGGGAGCAGCAGAATATCTCCAAATAGTAAGGAATACCAACAAAGCAATCTCACTAGTAATTAGGCAATGGAATTCGACATAGGCCTCGCTTTACACTGGAGCCTGCCCGTGCTAAACATCTGACGTATCGCTGGTCTGTTCTGATTTATTGTTGCTCTGTTTTGATTAACCTCGAACGGACACTTTGTGCAGTAGCCGCCGGCTAAAAATATTTTCTAACTCGGTAGGCCAGCATCGACTTTTATGGGTGCCTTGTGGCACTATGGGAACCTGGCTGAAATGTTAGAAACGCGTGTGGTTGTGCTAACGAGGATAATGCTCCGCTTGTTTAATGGTGTAGTTATCATTGGAGCAAGAACTGTTCCTCGTAACACTTCCGGCAGAAAACGATGAAGGTTTAGGACCGATCATTTTTAGAGCGCATAGACGGTTCTTGAAAGATGGGCCGGTGGCTCACATCTCTGCTGTCCGAGTGCCTCCTGAGGTGGAAGGATTTTTTTTCCAGAACTGTTCGGCTCATAGAGTCGTCATCATGCACAAAGCAAGATACGAGGGAATGCGATATATAAAAGAATGACGAGGCAACGGAACAGTGAACGGTGGCCAAGGGCAATGATTACAAACGAAAAAGGCCTAAAACGCCGTCAGGTTCCTCGATGATTATTGAGGGAAATTTAGCAGGTTTTAACAGCTATGTCCCAAGATCTTTTGACCGGTGGAAGGCGATCGGGAGTCGCGAAATTTCCTGTCTTCGTATATGACAGAAGCCCTGATTTTATTACCTAATGTGTTAAAACAAATAATAGCTCGCTGGATTCACTCCTCTAACCGAAAACTGCCTTTTGCAACGAAAACTGAGAAATTTGCGTTCTTGAAGCATTATGGCGATGTTTTAAGTTCGCATTCCTGTTGCTGCATCTATGCTAGTCCAGTGCGAAATTTGATGGCTACAGCCTGGAACGCAGCATTGGCTTCAAACGGTCGGAAGACTTTGGCACCATTTATGCAGTGTATAATTAAACGTCGTTCATACCGCTCCTGCGCACTGAATGCAAATCCCCTATAGCTAAGGTTTCGAGACCGACCATTACAGCAATCTCATGCCGTGTGCCTATGCTGTGTGCACTTGAGCAGGCATGAGAAGAAATCCTTTGTTGAAAGTGGGTTTATTTATTATGCGCTCACTGCAGACGCCAGATGCACTCAAGAAATCCATTTGTTCTGTAACCACTTGATCGCATTTTTCTTGGCAGTTCCATCTTAGCGGAGTCAATTATCAAAATTTGATTCTTAATGAGGTGAAGTATAAAGAAATGCAACGGATAATGCCGAATGGGTAGGAGCTGGGAGCTGAGCCATTCCACGGAAGGCCACCATTTTTCATACTGCAGCAGCCAAATTTGGCAACTATTGGTTGGTAGTTTGCATGAGGGAATGGAAATTTAGAATATTCCGAATACACCTTGACCAAGATATCTCTCATGGCATTTCGAGCGAGAGCAATGAAAAACTGCTTCGAATTTCTGAGGCTATCATTTCATGGTCAAAACGGAAACTTTTCTTTTGCTATTTTGAGCTCCGTTCGCCCACCCAAATGCAATTTGTTTTAGGTCAAACAAGACATACCTGGTTGTCTTTTGGCAACTCGCAGTGCTCCCTCGAAACACTAAATTGAATCAGCGATGCGTTGCTCGCATTAGTCGAACACAGAGCGCTTACATTTGTTCGACCTGGATTGAATATCAATTCAGCTCGCTCCTGAAAAATGTGCATTTATTTTTTCATTTGATAGAAACGAAGCAAAAATAGCAAACGGTCGTTCTATGTCACTTTTTCTTTTCCGTCGTTTTCTCTCATTTTTATGCGCTTTTCGCAGTAGCGAAATTGCACCAAAATATGCGTACGTATGCACGTATTTGCGTTTGCCTAATGGCTTCAATTCGCACAACGAAATGGCCATTGCACTGAAGCTTAATCACTTAACTGTTGTATTGTGAGGATTTCCGGGCGAGCAGTGCTTTCTGAATATTCTTTGCTGTTCTGCACTAATCTTAACTGCTAGATAAACTGTAACGCCAGAAAAATTAATAGGTGCTAGTCAGTGAAATTTTCAGTTTCGTCATGTAAGATTAACGTTTGGGCAGCGTTTACTCTGTCATTGAGGACAGACACCTGAAAACTTGAATTTTTGAAAAAAACAATTTTGAACACATGAGAATATTGAGGGAGCAAGCGCTTCACAGAGTGGGGAAACTGAACAGTTTTCCTGAAAAATCGCTGCTAGAGAATCATCGTTGTGTTCGTCGTACTTTCGTCGTACTTCCCCTTCGATATACCTCATCCTTCAAGTAGGTGTCTTCCCTCTTCTTCTTTTTTCCTACAATAATATTCCTCCCGTCGACACACCCTTCGTCTCTAAAACTCTACAGACTTCCATAATGGGAAACGGAATTTTGCACAAATAGAAAGAGGGCCTCCATCCTTCAATATGGCACCTTTCTCGAGCAGTTCCTTTCCATGAGGGTGTAATCGAGAGCCTAAAGGGACATTACTTTGACCAGCATTAACTGTAGGCGATTTCGTTAACCATTCAAGATTTCGAGCTTTTTTCTTGCGTTTTTTTTTGAGAATTAAGATTTTGAAACCATAAGTTCCCTAGGGGATGGTCCGTACGTAAGAAAAGTTGGTTATGTCTGAGCACATCTGATCATATTTCGACAATGAATTGCCGTCCCGTTAACGGTCATGAAATTGCAAACGGCAGTGAATAATTCATTTATTGCAAAGTTGTATGCTAATTGTCGAGACGTCTGTACAATATCTAAGTCATCTTTTTTGCTTTAGGATAGCGTACTTTGATCAAAAATTAGTGCAAGTGCACATTAAAAGTTCCAAATAAAACATTTATAAATCTTCATGAGTAGAACTTTCACTGCTCAAAAATTGAAAATTTTTTCAAAACAAGTCGAAATCAGTTTTTCGATGCAGTACTGAAGCCTCAAATAAACAAAACATTTCAGCAATGACATTTATAAATTCTTAATCAATTTATGTGCTAAGCTAACCTAAAGCCAATGATTAATCCCATTCCATTCTGTAGAAAGTTCATTTAAATGAAGAAATGGAAACAAGTGAAAGATGTCTACCACAATTTGCGTTTTTACAGCCCCACCAATCGGATCAGTCGACTTAGCAGACGGATAGCAATTGATGTGGGTGATACTAAGAGCTAACAAGTAAATAGCGATGTCCCTCCCGGGACCGATACGACTTAAGCAGTGAGTTCACCGTTACGCCAACCGCTTTCATGAAATGCTAAAAAATTAAACATGCACAATATGCATTGAAATGCTGCTAGCTTATGAAGCATGCATTCATATTTCAACTTTTTCAACCATCCTTGCTAATTTTCTGCCTAAGATTCCCCTTTCCGCTACTGACCACCGTACAACGCAATCCGATCAGCTTCAAGATGCATGCTAATGTTTCAAAATTTCAACGCATGGCACTTCTCCCAAGGCCCAAGGATCGACCAGAAAACGGAAGTGGGTGGGGCATCTGAGGGCTTAGACTATGTTATTCAAATTGCATGCATGGCTTCTATTGTTCGCCAGTTAAAGATTGAAGACGATCGGCAGCCATGTCGGCAAAAAAGCTTTGAAAAATCAAACTCGCTAAAGAGCCTAAAAAACATTGGTGAAAGTAGAAAGTTGTCTTTAATTATGTTTCTTGTTTGTAGCATGCATTGATACAATTTCCTTCGCAATGAGCTCTCATGCAGCGTCTCGTAAATTGTGCGAAAGTGGGCTGAGCAGGACGAGAATGTTCCCTCTTCCTTTCCAGGAGGGAACCTTTAACTGGGCCTTCTCAAGGATGCTCAGTCAGAAAACTTCTGTTACCCACAGGCGCACCGCTTGCGGGAAAATGTGAGCGGGATGCTTTACGAGACTTTCGCGCATGCTCATGAATTACACGAAGCCGTGTGCTTTATTCATCCGCTTGAGTGGTCGCTCGCTGATATGAGAAAATCGTAAGATCTTATAGCCATAATTTTCTTTATTCTGAGGTCAGTGCTTGCTGGCTCAATCAAGTTCCCAGCATCACATATGTTAAAATCGTCCAAATATAGCATTAGATTTCACTTCACGGCACTGCTAAACAATACTTTTAGGCACATTGGCACATACGTCATCTGTAAGGCGTGTTATGATTATGTGTACCACACGAACAAGCCTCTGTGTGTGTCTCTGTCTTTGCGTCTGTATCTGTGAGTCTGTGTGTCTGCGTATCTGTGTGTATGCGTGTTTGTGTGCAGCGTTCGTATCTGTATGCATGTGTATGTGTGTGTGCGTCTTTGTGAGTGTAGGTGTGTGTGCGCGAGTGGGTATGTGTGCATGTTGGTCCAGCAGTTTCAACTTGGAATGTGCTGAATTCAGAGTTATGATATTCAGTAAATATTATCTGCACCTTTGACTAACCCCCCCCCTCCCCGAAGAAAACCATCCCCAACCAAATCGTGAAAGCCTAGGTAAGTTGTGCACCTTTAAACGTTGAAATCAATTCGCTTGCATTTTGAACACCAGCCGGATTGCATATCACATCAAGTAGGTTGCGAACAAGTGTGAATGCACGCCAGGACACATGCATTTCATGACTCATTATTCAGTTTCATAAACTGCTCGCAGAGAATGAGATTTCAAATTTTGTTCAAACGAACCGCTCGTAAGAGTCATTAGCTTCTCTCCGCGACCGGGTACGTAGAAACTGAAGTCCCAGTTTGGAGCTGGATTCATTGTGCAGCGTTTCGTAGATTCAACGGTTCTCAACTTGGAACCCTTGTGCAAGCAGACAGCCATGCACATCTACGTACAGACAAGACGTCACCTGAATGTTTTGCGCAATTTTGTCAAAGCGAAAAAAAAGAACGAACCTAGATGCTAGACCCATACTGCTGGTTGAGTCAGGCAAAATTGGAACATTCGCTAAAAGCGAGCAGTTTATGAAATCGGTACGTTCGATAGATGAGCTCCTCGCACACATTCCACTTGTTGTTCACTCTTCCCTTACAGAAATTAAAAAATGAGCGAATCGTACATCTTTGTAGTCATGCTGGAAAGCATAACTAGGGATATGAACTGAGGGCTGAAAATAATGCAGTAGAAGTGCCCACTCACCTTAAAATAGCCCTTAAGTACGTCGGTATCGGGCGTAATTCTGAAGAAGATATGTGTATCGGTGCATTCGGCACTAACGTACTGCTCCCAAACTTCAAACGAGTTCACCTCACGATCGTTGTTATAGACGCCCAACTGAGGTTCTCTAAGCGATAACGATGTTCAATTATTCAACGCAATTGCTAACAAATCTCATATTGGTTCCCCTATTCGCTATGCTGCAACAGTTGACGCGCTCAGCAGAACTACCCCATGAAATGAATATCTGAGCGCACTGACCAATAATTCGCTGAAAGAAAACTTTTCGTCAACGGCTTCAACAGGGCGATGCCGGATCCGTTCCTTCGTGGGTCGGCGAATCTAGCGTTCATATGATCAAATATTAGAGATACCCGCAAGCTGCAATATCGTTGAAGTTTGAAAAAATCGCGTCTCACTGTTCCGCTCGATAAGGATATCCCAACGTGCCTAGTGAGCAAACGCTGCAAGTTGCAATGTCTGTGGCATCAAAGTGAATGTTTGTCGAGACCGATAAGTTGATTTCAACAACATCATGCAATGATTTAGCAATTTAAACAAATTGTCCTACAACACCTTGGCATTATTTTACGAATTCCATTATCGGAAAATTTGTTTTTATTTTCGAAATCAGAATTATTCACTATCAATGAAAAGATCCTTTTCGCTCCAGCACTATCTTCCAGAAAACGGGGCATAATGTACTCGCATAGCGTCCAACGCATCAGCAGTAATCAAAAAGAGAGGTGTAAAACAGATTAGAGATGCGAATACAATGACAAATGAGAGCCAAGAAATTGGAAACGCACTACTAACTGAAAATAAAATGTTGATTCAGTAAGCCGCCTAAGCAATTCGTCAAATCCACGATTGGACAAAAATTTCTAGATTTATTGAGATGTAGTCAAATCTACGACATTCCCAACGTAAGCAGCCCCTCCTGCTGACGGAAAATCAGTCGTCCCCAACTCGAGGCAAATGCTACAAGCAGCCGTACTGATGAAAATGCACGTGTCACAGGTAGGATCGTTCCATTTAACCGGCGACCAAGCAAGCAAAGTCAAGAGTGAGTCAAGGACATGTGAGAGTGAGCGCCAAGGGGCTGGCATGATGCGCCTCGGTGATTTCACCAATCATGCCGGATAGCCTCATAAACCGCTCCCTAAAAAAGCGAAAGTTCATGCTTTTGCTGATCCGACTTCCCATCTGTCGAGGGCTATTTTTCTGCAACCCTATAGGCAGCTTCGAAGTCGATCTCATTGGAGAGGGAAGCAAACTAACAGCGCGCAGTTAAATTTGCAAACTACATGAGACTAGCTGACCTATTTTTCTTCCCTAGACGATGTCCGTTTGAATGATATTTCTTAAGAAACCAACTTAGCAGGCAATCGCTGCACGGCGTTCGTACCTAGGAAAGATAATTAAGATTTATAGCCGGAACTTTGCGAACAACAATTTCACTGGGCACCGAAAGGTTTCGCCTGCGAAAAAAAAGCGATGAGTTTGGCTGCAGAGAAAGTGAGACATAAGTAGTAGTGCCAGCGGATGTAGCACCATCCTTACCCTAATTATCACAGCAAAAAAACATGGTTTCAAGTTCTCAAACGATACATTCCAAAAACTTCACGCGAAGTTTTACGTTTCTTTGACAAATTTTTTATTTCGCATTTCGTTGGCACTATGTCACAGGTGGCTGTCGCTTGTTTTTTCGGCGTGCGCCTTCCTGAACCAGCGGACATGGCTACCATCACTCAAGTGAACTTTGATATTTTGCTAACAATTCATGAAATTAGCTGGTTAGCTCGCTGGGTCGACGTGTGAGCCCTTGGACCCGATTCCATGTTGTTTCCTATTTTACTTTCCGACATTATCGCTGTTTCTGTCGAAAAATTTCAACTCCTTTTGAAAAAAAAAATTTCAGCGTCGAAAAATTTCGCGTTCCTCTCATTTCCTTTTCTCTATCTCTATACGCTGGGCACGCGACAAGTAGCTGGGGAATGTTTTCCATCATTAACACATTTGTTCGCAAACATTACGATTGGTTATGTCGACTTTTCGTTAACTTACGCGAGAATACGTTCTAGCTTCTGCGAACAATTTGAAAGGCTGAAAATGGATGAAATGATTTTTCTTTCATCATTCGCTTTCCATGTGCAATACGAATATTTGGAATGAAAAAAAAAAATTATTCTTGTGAATACGACATTTGTTTTCCGCTGTCTTCACTCAGGAAGTATTATAACAGTACTTCGTTGGGATGTCATATTGGGGGGATGTAGATGCTCTATAGGTTCCTGAATTTCAACTTGTTTTGTCACTACAGATTTTTTTCTCTGGCATTGCCATTGGGCATTTTTCTTGAAGTTTTACCTGTGTGGTTGCGTCAAATGGAAAAGTCTGCCTTATTTAGAGTGGAAAAAGTGTTTAGAAACTTCGACGATCACCTCCATAAATAACTGACAGCGAAAGAAAACACAGGACTGCCTTCGGTGATTTCTCCCTATAGTATCGAACTAGATTACAATCGAAGTTGTGGTGAAATAGCAAAACAAAAAAAAGTTTCCCTTCTTTTTTGCCTTTCGTTATTCGCTTAGCTTTGTTGCTCATTATTCAAAGCTGCATGCTTTAGTGCTAATGGAATACACTAGATTTGTTGACATGCTCTTAAAACACCTGAATTTGAGCACTGTTCCATACACATAAAATTCGTACGAACTATTACCGGAGGAAAACTGTCATTATGTTGTTTCGATGTCGCTCAACTGAATCTTATGCGTTTTCTTTGTGATGTTGTCATTCACGTTTGCTTCTCAAGCAAGCAGTTTGTAAAATCTTTTACAATTAATAAAAGATTCAATTCAAATTCCAGTTCGTTTCAACCTCTTAAATGCAGTCAAATATGTGTCAACAAAACGTTATCTAGAAATAACTCCACGAAAAAGCTTATCGCACATCAGTCTACATCCTCAGTACATAGTTGAATACCACTTTGCTTGCGAACTTAAAGATTTTTTCGCGCGCTCATGGCGCGATCGTTTGATTCATAATCGCTTCTGATAGAATCGTTTGAACGTGTCAGATTGTTTATATGTATTGCGCTGGAAGAGATACCGTTGTGAAAAGAAATATTGCAGTAAACCAATTTTCATGTCAACAATCAACATACTAGCAAGGGTTTGTTGCGTTTCAAAACTAATGGAGTTGTTTTGGTTCAAAAAAAAAAAACATTTTGCTAAGAGCGCAGAAGGGAGAAAATATGTAACAACATGCGCCGTGTGAAAAACGCAAAAATTGCAAAATGCTTATGACTTCGTCCTCTCAAAGCTTTGGGTGCGTCACATTCCTATGTATATTGCGTGACTGTGAGTGATTTATTGACTTATAGCAAACGTGTTGAGTATAAAATGCATGATTATTAAATTTAACAACAATCTCTTCAGCCCCATACAATATTCGTTTCGATCAAGACGATAGGCTAATGACAAAGTGCGTTTAGTGAAGCTTTCGTTAAAAAATTTCGCATAAAACTGCGACTTTTTTTCTGCGTGTGCAATTCGATTAGGATTCCTCAATAATGGCCTTCACGTTTCAATCGCGATGAATAAGTGCTTATCTTTCAAAGCAAAAATTAGAGCATTGGACAATATATCCGAGTAGCCTAACATAATATTTCGTAATAGTCAATGGATCAAAGAGCAGATTAGCAGTAAACAGACCAATAGTGCTACAAACAAATAGTGAGTGCGATTCGATTCATTCAAATTCTAACGAGTTCGAATATATATGACAGTACTATGCACTAAAATATATTATGTATCATCGAATTCGAGAAAGGAACTCGAGGATGCCTCCTGTCCCCTCCCGGCATTCCACCCCGAAATTAAAAGTAAATGCGCTTGCGCTTCGAACGTTCGTTTTCCAGCCATAAAGAAGCATACCGAATAACGACCTCATTCGTTTCTATCGTTCACTCGTTTCCACAACGAATTTAAAAAGTACGTTGAGTGTCACATAAAACTGCTGTTTGAACAAGCATAGCATAGATATTTCAGACGTGCAGCTACATACATTAAAAAAATTGCATGTCTAAGTAGGGGAGAACTTCATGTGATTGGTTGGCCAGGTGCGGATGCAAAAATCGAATGATATGAGATGAACGCAACATATGTGTCAGATATCCGCAGGAAGAAGTTTGGCTTGAGTGATCCAAAAAAGTAACCATTTATCAAGTGAATAAACCAACTTTAAATCGCTCACATCTGTCAGTGTTACACAAAAGATTAAGTGCTCTTGTTTGCACATATGCGCAAAAGCTTAAATGCATTGGCCTTCAACGACGGCTTGAAACGATACGATCCGAAGACCGTAGCATGATGGCGAGACATCGGTGCGACTCTTCTATCAGATCGGTTCGGGAGACCCTTTATACAAATCCGCCAAATTTTTTGGAAAAGCCCACGTAGGACCTGCAGATATAAGGGCTATTGCACGGCCGATCTGTGGAGATACATCTACCTTTACGCAACAGTGTATTTCACATGTAAAGTTCGAATTTTGAAGGTTCGGCAATATCTTCGGTTCCCGGATTACTATAAGCTTTAGTTGCGTAAAGACCCAGCGATTAATTTGTGCACCGACCCTAACGTCGGAGGACAGCTAAATCACGTCACTAAGAAGTGGGTGGGTTTCACACTCGATTTTTGCAAGTTTCACCGTACTCAGGGTTTCTGCCTCTTCTGCACATTCCTCAAAAGTTACTGGAACCTGATGAGTTCGTTTAAATTAGTAGACCTACTTAGGCGTTAGTGCCTAACGTCTGTTCCCCACTTTCGACCCACCTGTGCTCACAAATATCAGCGATAACAGTTTTGATGATTATCGTGCTGTTCGCGATAATTCATGAAAAAGAACCTTCAGCATGTGGCAAGCTGTGTGCGTATTTCCAAATTTAGTATGTGCACGTACGCACAGACAATCAACGACCACAAGAGGAGACCTTTTGTAAAAACATTTCGCGTTTTGATTTTGAACGTTGACTAGAATTATTCATCAGAAATACCGCGCATTCAATGACTCCCTGTTCCCTGTCATCTACACCCACTAACTGCGTACTATTCTATGCCGATATGTGCATACACTTTCCATGGCTCGTTTTTGCCAGTCATCAGCACGAAAACCCTTCTCCTGCTGACAGAGATACTATATACATAGAGTTATTAATTGTATAGGAAGCAGGTAGGAGAGTTACGCACTGGTGAATTGGTAATTTACACATCGACAGCCTAAACAGAGCTTCATTTAAGCAAAACGCATGCTGATGGTTTGCAGAACATGCGCTTTTGCAGCCCCATTAAACGGTCGAACTGATTTTATAACTGCTGCAAGATAAAAGGAGAAACGCTTGGCAACGCAGAAACATTGCTAGTTGAACAGCGGTCAACAAGTTGCCACGCATGGTATGATGCTCACATGGCTGTTCAAAAGCGATCACATTTCGCTGTCGGCACCGACGTTACCGAAATTTCTGCATTCCTTCTCTGCAGATATTCACATTATATGTGAATAAATGCTGCCGATCAGCGTTCCACATAATATGAGCGCAAGTTCCGGTACCGCCAATCAAACTTGAGAGCAAGTATCCCTCTGGCTTACAATTTTCGTAAGTACAATGCACTATGACTCATTTAAATATTTTTGAATGACATAAACCACGTGCTTGTAGGCTTCCGCATGACCGTAGATTATGCTAGCGACTGTATTGTTTGTGCTTTGAACCGCTGCATCGGCAAGCGCACGCGCACAAATTCATGCATACGGGCAACAATTGGGGTCTGATAGTGTGCGCTTCGGAGGCGGGGAATAGTCCATAGAAACAAAGTTTAAGTTTATTAGTTGAACCCGCAGCAGCAGACATAAACAAAGCGCTTTTTTGGTTCGATAAGCATGTTTTGCACAAACAGCACTGCTCTCAGGCAAAGGAGAGGCAAAGATGTTTATGAACAACATGCCTTGAAAAGCGCTTTTTTGGTTCGATAAGCATGTTTTGCACAAACAGCACTGCTCTCAGGCAAAGGAGAGGCAAAGATGTTTATGAACAACATGCCTTGAAAAGCGCTTTTTTGGTTCGATAAGCATGTTTTGCACAAACAGCACTGCTCTCAGGCAAAGGAGAGGCAAAGATGTTTATGAACAACATGCCTTGAAAAGCGCTTTTTTGGTTCGATAAGCATGTTTTGCACAAACAGCACTGCTCTCAGGCAAAGGAGAGGCAAAGATGTTTATGAACAACATGCCTTGAAAAGCGCTTTTTTGGTTCGATAAGCATGTTTTGCACAAACAGCACTGCTCTCAGGCAAAGGAGAGGCAAAGATGTTTATGAACAACATGCCTTGAAAAGCGCTTTTTTGGTTCGATAAGCATGTTTTGCACAAACAGCACTGCTCTCAGGCAAAGGAGAGGCAAAGATGTTTATGAACAACATGCCTTGAAAAGTTTTGTTGAAGAGCAGTTAACACACAACGTGGTCTTGAGCATGACTGGTGTTTAACAGTTTTGGTGTTAGTCTACACTCATTTTCGTGACAGTGTTATATACTTCTAGCACAACGCCATCTATGGAAATGACATAGTGCGCAGAGTCGTATGCTGCTGACAGTGGTGACTGAAACATTTTTGATCACTCAAACTGGCAACTTTTGAGTTGGTTCCTATCGCACTTACTAAACAAAAAAACCTTACAGGTGATAAGAGCGTAAAGACTTTCTAATCACACCTCAAGCGTACCTCATCAACAAATAGAGTATTCTCCTATGCGTTCTGTTTGTCAGAATTTCAATATCTTTGCTTGTTGAATGCCAAGTGGTTTATCACAACAAGGCTGTTGATTGAGGAAAAAGAATTCTGAGCTTACCAAACCCCTTCACTTTACTTTGGTAAGAAAATTCCAGTAGTTTCTATGCTATTTTTTCAGCATTTCATATCTTGAATTTTGATAAACAAAAATTCTGACAGCAATAAAGCGAAAAAAGTGCTCCCTATTAACTTTGTATGTTTATTCACGACATTTTGCATTTTCAAGATCGGCATTTGTTTTCGGACTGATATCCGTTTCGGATGGCAAAAGATTGCATTCCTCTTCCAAATTCGGAAATCTTGATGGCAACCTGTCGCACTTGTGAAGCTTTTCTTGCTTAAATGTTGAGTAAATAATAAAACTGAAGTTGGAAATTATGAAAAGGCGATGTTTAAAAACTACATTCCAATTTTGGCATTAGCAGCGGAAAAAAACCTTTGCACGTTCGGCCGAAATAATGCGTCATAAATATTACGAATACTCTGATAAGGCAGAATTAGTAAACGCATCACTCACAAGAATCGATCCGCTTTTTCAACATGTAACGATCGAATTTCGACGATCGTAAACACTGGCTGGTTCATGAACATGTAATTACACGCGTAGCACATGGCCGAAGATTTTTTGCGAATAATCGAATCATAATGAGCATTCCATGTAGACAACGGCCTCATACAAATAACACACCTCATCTTTTCTGGCGGTTCGTAAGCAAATGCGCGCGAGCATGAACTGCACCGCAGCGTAAATATTATGGTTTTTTGCGAAAGCTAGAAAGAACGATCAAGTGATCCCTGTGTAAATTTCATTAATCGATTAACAACGATGCTTCAACCTGCCACTAAATCAAATGGCTCGTGAGCTATCCAGGTTGTTGGCTTTATTGTTTTAAGCTTAGAAATCGAAGTGTGTAAGGCGCAATGATGAAGTGAATGAATTTAAGTGTTTTCTCCTCATTTAAGCAAATTCCTTAGCTAATCCATGCATTTGATCGTTTATCAAGGAGGCGTTTCCGGTAAAAATTTTGAGCAAGTACCACTAACTGTATATGTGGATGACCTCTCTCTCTCTCCAATGTTTTCAGTAAAATCTATCTTAGATCCCTTCTCTGGGCGATTGAGAATATGGAATATTATATGTAACAGCTATTTTACAACACCAAAAGAAGTTGCTCCCATTAGCCACGTGGTCAGCACTGATCTTCTTTTCAAATGTGTCATTGTGCCGAATCGTCGCTTAGTTATACGCCACATTGCTTGATTGTTGATGTCGGTGCAATTAAAATGAGTCGTGAATATCAAATTTTGCTTCACTATTTGTCGTCCTTCAGATGAGAGGCACTGTTAGTTCCAATTATACTGTTCCAATCGTATTCTGCACATCGCTAGTTTACATTGCACCCTCCCTCTCAACTTTACTTACTTAAACATCAACCTTTCCATATCCGACATTAGGATCTGTTTACACTAATGCAAAGCAAATGAACGATGTGCAAGATTCTCACCGATAAACCCGTTCACGAGTGTTGTAAGCCTTCGACAACACAGACTGGGTTCGCACTGTTGCATTTCATGCGGTTTAGTAAATTTGCGCTTCCGAAACGCATTATTGTGATGCCATATGTGTGCGCACGTATGAACGTCTTTAGGTCTGCGTGCATCTGTGCGTGTGTCTTTACATCTATATGTTCAGTGGTTTAAAGCCAAGGGTTACCAGGTGAGCCAAAACCACCCCAGGTTCAATTTATTTACCAGTGTCCCAATTTACGTGAATTTTACATCCGGTGGACGCGTTTTTTCCATCGATTGCGCTTAGAGAAACGGTTCTTTGCTATGAGATTTATATAAGCGATCCGATCGGCTAGGATTTCAATGCATGCTTAATTGCTAGCAGCTTATGAAAGCGAATCATTTGATGAAATGGCTAAAGTGCATTCCGGTCTCCTCGGACGTTGATGGTTTTCAACAATAATTATTTTCGCGCATAATAGTGAAGTCCACAGCACAATGCCTAAGATATTGTGATTCGCTGCACCTTAAGGTATACCTTTTGACTAGAAATACCATCCATGAACGATGGCACCAGCAGCGACAGAAACGTTGACATAACGTGAGTATAAAACGTCTCAATTAGTGAATTAACGAAGAACTCGTTTTACTTAGTAACTGCGGCATTTCGAGCATTTCTGCTCACTGCAATATAACCTCAGGGCACAATTCACCGTATATTTTTTAGTGCGTTCGCCAGTGCGGTGGGTTGCAGCGATGGGCAACCATCCGCTCTCATTTATGCTTGCAGTTTTTTCAAATTTACGCGACCATGCGAATAAATCATTTGACTTACGAGAATTCTTGAACGGTTGCAAAAGAACGGAACAGTTGTCAAAAGTTCTCATGCGTTGTTAAGCGCAATCATCGCGCAATTTTTTTTTTTTTTGAAAAGAACATCAGCACTTCATCGATAACACTATTTTATGACAGAGATCCCTTTTGAAGCTTGTTGGGACTCCTCGCCGACTGCGCGACACATGTGCCCCCCTCCCCCTAAAAAAAACTTATGGAGATTAGTTCTGATCCGGTTCCTGCATGAAAAGGAGTAAAAATGCAACTGATTAGGGTCGAAACGTTTTCAAGCACAACTATGTATTACCTTCGCACTTCAAACATTTTTGCAAGTTTGCATTGAACTTTCTATCCAATTTGTTTATATTATTCAGCGACAAGCAAAACATTTCTCATCATTTTTTAATTGAGCATTGCATTGGTTTTGCCTTTCACTACTTCTTCTGTTTTTATTTATGCGGTGTTCACTGGATTAATAATAGTGAACCGTAGTTCCGTGAGCTTGTGCATCGTCCTACGAATTTCGCTGAAACCCTTTTTGCGCTTCTTCGAATGCAAACTTCCCTTGCGCAAGTTAAGCTGACATGCTGCAAATGATCTAAGGTTAGAGTGAAAGCAGGCTGAGCGCTCAGGGAATGTGAAGCATTCATCCGTGCTCCTTCATTGTAAAAAGTTCGCGAAGTTTGAGTTCGCGAACTCGTATCTGAGAAAAAGACGGTATTTAAAATCAAGATTATATTCAAGTATTTGCCTATGCCGTTCACTAAGACGTAGGAACGCTTGGAACAGTGAGAAATCTTAAGTAGCCGCGCATAAAATGCGTTTGTTTGGTGCGCAGATGGATCGCAGCACAGCCCATTCTGTTATTGAAGCAACGAGCGTTTCGTCCACTTAGATGCGTACTGACACTTGCTTTAATCATTCAAAGTGCTTGATGAAAAGAAACTGCTAAGGGAACGATTACGTGTCATGCCAATCTACCTTTACTGTACAGAATAAATTGATCAGCTAGAAATTTCTCTGTACTTAGGCAATATAGCTCTGCTAAAAAAGATGACACCGTTTCGATTAAAATGTGTTATAATTCCCAATTATCACTTGTACTGCCAAATTAACAGATGCAGTTGAAGGAGTTGTGAACAGCCACCACCTTGATAGAACTAATTTTCATGGGAAGCAAAACTTCATTAAACTTCTCAAAGAGCGAAAAAGCGTATGCAAAGAACTCAAAAACTACCGCAGTAAATATTCTGAAGGGAAGCCTTTAACAGACGACATTACACATTTAAAAAAATTTAATAACTTACATTTCAAACGAAACGAACCCAACTTTCACGTGTATGACGCACTATTCACTTTCACGTCTTCACTAACAATGAAAAAATCATATTTGTGTAAGGGAAACAAATTGAAATGATAATAAACGTGAAAATTGTAAGCGTTTCGAACTTGCGGAGAAAAACACCGAAATTAAGACAAAATTATTTTAACTTATTTGCAAAATGTTCAGTAGCAGTTGCGTACATTGAGAAACGTGCAGCTGAACTACACATTGAAGAACAAAACCCCACTTCCCTATGTCTTCTGTTTCGCAGCGCTGCCGATATAGGCAAGTTATGAGAGTTTATTGATTCATATACATCATACAAATTTGACTTGGGTAAATTCAAACTACCAGAACGGAAAAAAAGCACCTCACTGATATTTACAACACTCGTCTTGAAACTTGCTTAAGTTATCTTATACGAATCGTTCGACTATGCTGTAATGTCATATATACCAAAATTTTCTTCTAGCCACTACAATCGAAAAAGAGAAATATGAAAGGGAGAAAATCATTGTGGAGAATCAAATAAATAAATTTCATCGTGACCATTACTCATTGATACCATTCAGTATTGTTCACACTACGGATCAGCCGCTTTTTCAAAATCCTTTACTGCATAGAAAACGTAACACGTGCACATCGATTACTGCAAACAATAAGGGACATTTTTTTGTTCAAACTTGTTCTCATTACAGTGATGGCACAATCGATGTAGTTTGACTTCGGTCCTCTAGTTGCGACCGACCAAACTACACGAATATTTCAGCAGCGGCAAAAATTCTGCGCCAAAAAGCACTGTAAATTTTTGATATCTTATGCACTTCCGTAGAATCATGTCATTCGATCACCCGTACGTCCAGAGAGGAAAACTTCAAAATAAAGCAATTGTATTATTCACGCGGATCAGCGGCTATTACGACCAAGAAATCTTAAACGAACAATAGTAAACTGTAGAGTACGATTACGACAATTCGATTCGAGCAGCGAGGTTCTAATTACAGATATTCAAAAAAAAAAAACAGAATAGAACGAAGGGTGTCAATGTCTGGTGAACTGTGCATTCTGTTGTTGAAAAAATCCAAATCATTTACTGGATCCTTTGCTGTTCTACAGGACATGGAAACTGCACAATGAAGGATCGGTCGCGGAGACCGTCTGTGTAAATCGCATAAGATATGGTGGCTGCATCATGAGAATTCGATGGCAATAGATAGCCAGATAATTCCCTAAATGAGATATGAGTGCCATGCAAACTCGTGTACCGCGGGACATTTAGCGTACTTGAGTTGGATCGCGCTTTGGGCTCGAGTAGTTGTGCAGCGAGATAATTGTGACGCATGCATGCTTCAGCAATGTACATTTGCGTCACAGAGATTTACACTTCAAGACAGTTGAGGCATGAGCGTTGGCAGAGGTGACGCTTGCTATCTCTAATGAGAAGTTAGTCCCATGGAAACTAATTAAGATAGCTTTCAGAAATGATTCACCTTTTCCTCATGCACTACCGAATATTATTAAGAGCGAATCGTCTCAAGCATTTTTTTGTCCTTCCACAATGGAATGCATGCGGTCAAACTCATAAAAAATATGGGAAAATGTGCTGGTGGATAAGCACAGTATGCGCTTTGACGACTCACCCATCAAACCTGTTCATTTCACTAACCAGCGATAGATGGCGCGTTTCCAGATTTACCTCAACCTACCGCTTGTAAAACATAATACTGAGGATTCATTTCTGTATCCTCTGACAAAATTGCATTTGCAAGGCTCGTTACGGCGACAGCAAGTTTGTTCATATGAATGTATGTATGTCTGTCCAGCACCTCCAACTAAGGAATACGCAGTCTTAGAGTGGGGTTTTGGCAGCTTCTGCTATTTTTAGCCCTATGAAATTCGACACCCCATGGTTATCCGTATCCTGTATCCAATAGTTCATCGATTCCGGAGGAAGTTTTACCCTCTAAAAAGGGATAAAAAAGTCACACACATTCCCGACCGGTCGAACTGCATGCTGCACGTATAGGCCAGAATAGAATGAGTTTTCAGTAGAAGATTCTTACCGGTGGAATAAGATTTGAATTTTTGTCATTTGTGAGCTGCTGAAACTGTCATTGATGGGTGAGTCGCCAAAGCACATATCATGCCGGCATGTATTCCTACTTGTTCTGTGATCCTACCAGTTCAATATGCGATATAACCAGCTGAAAGTGCTAATGCATTTTTGCTCCTTTCCGAGATTTTTGCTCCAAGTAAAAGTTCTTTCCGAGATGACGAAGCTGCCAAAATGGATGCAGAAAGTGCTCTCAGCGGAGACTATCCCTTATCTCACGACTCTGACCGCAGTGGTTCTCAAGTTGGTATTACACGAGGTGAACAAGCACTTCAACATGAACACGCGTATAGGCGTAAGACGTCTTCATAAAGCCTATTCCAAAAAAAAAGTTGTCAACAGGCATAAAGACTGCTGGTTATATCTTTGCACATCTAATACAGTCAACGTTTCTAGCAACAGTGCAATCATTAGTTGACATCTCAGCAAACGAGCAAGAAGATCGATCGTAACAAGTCACTTCATCCCATTTCCCATTTTGATATGAAAAGTAAAAATAATGGAGGACTTAAAGCAAACAGTTAGGTTAATTCTGACTAGCCACTTATGGGTTAGGCAATATGACAGCTTTCTTTCAATTTATTCAATTACAGTTTATTAGATGCTCCCCATTCAGACCACCATTTCATCCTGCACTAATCCGCTGAGTTGGCCTGGCAACCATTTGCGCTGGTCGACCAATTTGTGTTACCGTATCAGAAAAAAAGTCCAAACCTTTTGCATTTCAATGTACTATACGGTAGTGCAATGCAGTATTCATACGGAAATGAACTAGTAACACAGAATACGTAGAGACTTTGTTCCGGGAAATCATCGTGTACATAACAAACAAATTAGTGGGGTGAGATCATTTGTCCTACTAACCAAAAAAAGTACATGCAAGTTTTGCGCTACTCTTTTGGTATCGCGATTGGTATACTGGTATCACGGTATGGCAAAATTTGCATATCAAAAGGCGATGAAGAGGTTTGGTATATCATTTCTGAGGTAAGAACAGGTAAATTAGCATCACTGTTAGTCACCCAAAATGCACTGATGTTAGCAGTCAGAATAATCGAGCAACTTGTTTTATTTTTTGTTCTGTTCAGGAAAAAAAACGATCTACTTGACCCAAATTCTATACCAAATATTGCAATAGAACAAAATGATTCGAAAAGATTTTTGCAAGCAAACGATCAGGAAGAATTTTTTAGACAAAGATAACTAGAGATGTTCGTGCCTTCGCTGAAATTAAACGCAATCGGCTTGATCCCCCACAGAATACACGATTATACATTAGCGAATGCAAAACCATCCCCAAAGGAAGCGCATGTTGGGAAATGTACCACTACCTAATTAGGCGAAATTCAGGAAATTTCTCCCGAAAGCTTATTTTCTGTATCGCTTATGTGAATGATTGAAAAACGACTGAATGAATCTAATGAGCAATTGTGACGTATGCTCTCTAGAAGTCTAAATTATACCTCCAAGAGAAATAGAAATGCCCGAGTTTAGCACGTTGAGAGTGTTTATGTGGAGTATGAATTCGAGGAATTAAACGATTTATGACTTAAATAAAATGATTCTAGCACAAATGAAATAATGATTCTCAAATGTTTTGAGAATTTCATTTTGCAAAAGAAACATTCTGAATCTCTCAAACTCTGCGGATCAACACAAAAAAAGAAAAAAAAATTCAAGACGTATCTAAACTTTGTGATTTCCTAAACTTCTTAAAGGAGTGAAAAATAATTTAACGAAACCAATCAATTTTGCTCAGCAAGAATATGGAAAAGATTTGTATCGCTTTAGAAAAACCGTAATTGCTTTTAGTACTTTCAAAGTCACAAAAAATGTCCGATTCAGTGTTTCGCAGTATGAACAATCAAAGTGAGGAATAGAGTGAGGAAAAATAAGGCAATGTTGGCTTGTGATGAGATTTTTTTTGTTGCGCAGATCCTCATTTCTTTCCTCATACGCTTAAATTAGTTTGCTAAACGAGTAAACCAAAGAGCACAGACAGCCCTTAATTTGCGCCATCGAAAATGAATGAACTAAGTTAACGGCAAAATCAAGCATTTATTTTTAGCTCCAAAAATTTCGCCGCATGAAAAGTGAATTCAACATAACAGGGCCATATACTGAAGAAATTTGTGAAATCTTTCACAAATTCAGATGCCAACAGAGAGCGCACACTGCTGGTTAAGTGCATCATAGAGAGCGTACGTTAGAAAAGCAAATAGAAGAGTGTAGCAGTAGGTGCTGGGTATTCAAATCTTTACCGCAATGAAAAGAAAATTTTTAAGCTTTCGATTAATGTTCGCTTCGATTTCATTTCGTTCACCAATGAAAACAATAACGCGACAAAATTTCGGATTTCATTTTCATTACAGAACCCGCTAAGGAACCAAATAGTCGGACAAACAGGTAGGTATTAGAAGGAGTTTCTCTCGAACTTGAAAATTTTTCCATCCTAATACCTTCCCCTTCCCCCGCCCCGCCCTTCCCCCCGCCACGCCACGCCTCCTGTTACCGCTACCGACATTCATTTTTCGCCTTCCGAAAACTTCGATACTTGGTGTGTACAAGTTGAATAAATGTCCCAATATGCAGAAAATTGTCGCGGTGACTACAGTTCATCAGCGAGTAGTTTGCGACTGCAATTATGTAAGTTATAACGTCGCAAAACAAACCAACGTTATAAATCACTTTTCTGTTTTTGAACTCAACACTGCATTGATTCCAATTTTAATAATTCGCTTCATAAATTTTATAAAGCTATGTAATTTTGTCTATTTTTAGAAAGAAAATTGGTGAAAAATTGGTTTTTTTTTTAAAGAAAAAACATCGCTGAAATTCATATACGGAGTAGATGCATGGGAGAGGATGCGTTATAAGCAAGTTAAATGGATGGGTGTCTCAACAACAAAAAAAAGACACTTCCAGGCATTTAATAAACAAAAAATAGTCAGCGATTGTATTGCCTTTACAGATGTGCTCACAGATCGATTTTTCTTTTCTGCTGCAGCGTTGAAGAAAATTTAACAAATTTTCTTCTGCACACATTTGCGAGCACGCGAACACTCACAAATTTATATGTGAATGCGTGCGCTCTTCTTTCACCAACAACTATACGATTTTTATGCTCACGTACACCTAGCACAAATTAAATGGGATTATCACTTTCAGAGGAAGTGCGAGCAAAAAGAATACGTTATTAATTATATTATATAACATATACATACAATATAGCAAAAATGATTTTATATATATAATGTCCAAATAATTACTTACATACAATCGATCAATTACATTGTTAGTTAAATATAATTGATTATTTAAATATTTGACATTACTTTGGATTATTCTAGAAAAGCAAGACCAGTGTAACATTTTTTTACTTCACCATTCTTAACATCTATCTCTGGCTCACGAAAATAAACGCGGCTTTGTGCCGGTATTCGCCCAGTTTTGCGTTTTTATGTAAAATTGCAATTACTTACCGAAAGTATTTGATGTGACGCTTACGAGTAGGAGAGGCGTAACGGCAATAGCAATAGCAGCACTAAGACACATGGTGCGTTTAGGGTACGCGTTTCTAAAACACAACTCTGATGATCTTAATGTACGACGAATGCATATCATGGCGCTAATATATGCACAATAATGGGGGAGCATCGGCCCTCCCAACAAGTCCCGCCCTGTAACGCCTGCAGCTGCCTTCCTGGCTTGGCACCGCCGCAATCACCGTTAGCCAACCGACGCGGCTTCTTGCTTCTGCCTTCTTGCCACCGCCTCTCTCTTTCTCCATCTGTCTCTCTCCCTTTCTAATTGCACATAGCATTCAAATGCAGAGAGCTCTCTCTGTTTCTTTCGCTGTAATTCTGAACTCTCTCATCATTTAATTGTTGTGCAAATGCGAATGAAAAAATCCAAAAGTGTGTGCGAGTTGCCTGATGGAAATCGGTAAATCTGGACGAAAAAATTATTATTTTTTAGAGTACGAACAGGAAGTGAACATTCTGAAGGAAAAAGATGTAGCTCATTTCGCTGATGAAGACGACATCACCCAAGCAGCCTTCGGCAAGGTTTAGCCCCAGAAATATCCTTCAGCGCTCTCAAAAGTCGATCTAAATGTTTTGGGTCACTGGACCCCGCCCAACTTCGGAGATTACCTGTTTTACTCCGTTAACCACTTCCTGAAAACGAGGATCTCCAATTCCACATAAACTAATTTAAAGATCTTAAAGTCACAGGAGCAACACGATATGATAAAAATTTTATTGCCTAAAAGACCTGCAGTGTTTTGCATTTTTCCAGCCTTATCCTAGCCGCGGATGCTTCTATTCCCGATCCGTGAGTTCTGAACTTTGCCATAAATTTCAGTTATTTCTCATTGTTCAGCCAACCGCAAATCCGAAAATTTCTTAGTTGTGCGCTCCTCAGTTCTTGTCTTCGGTCGTCTGCGTGCCCCAACTCTTGAGCACCATGCGCGTTGCGCAGTATAACCCACAGTTCAATCACTTCACGGAAATGCTTTCTACAGCGTTATCTCGCAATGAAGTATTCCTATTGGATTTGCGTCCTTATGCAAACTAAGAAGTCAAGGAAAATCCGGTGTTCTTGGCGAGTTACCCGGAAATTTATTAATATGCAAATCAACATCGAAGCTAGTTGTCAATGCGTTTACTCCAGAAATAAGGAAACGACCGCCCTTTTGGAAAAATAAAAGATTCCTATCTGAGGAACCCAAAAGAATGGGTACCATCAAAACAGCGACTCGTTCACTTAAGCCCCGTTTGCTCATTCTCCCTTCCGGGATGTCCTAGACGATTTACACTTGATTTTTTGACAGGCATATACTTAACTGATGTGGCTAAAGGCAAAACTAATTGGTACGCTTTTAAAATGAGTCAAAATCCATTACTGGGAAGCACAGCATTCATACCGTTTTACGTTCATGGCTTCTGGGGAAAAGATAGCCCACATCGAATTCGATTGCTACAACATTTTAACTCAGGTTTTTCACGAGTTACAAAGGACCTAATTTAAGAGACTCTGTGACGATCTAAGAAATGCTTTTCAGCGGATGTTTATGCAGCCACGAATAGTTACCTTTCAAAGGAAGTGTGATCCACTTTATATTTTGCGCTTTTCTTTGAGAATTCCAACAGACACGTGGACAGGTATGGATTCTGCAGCGCGATTCCCTCTAAAATTAAAACAAAATACCTTATGGTAAAAAGACAACGGACTGCGATCAATTATCCGTCTGCATCAACGTCGAGAACTAGATGGACTACTACGCGCTACAAACTCGATGACAAAATACGTATTTTCGAGAAAGTAGCGGAGAAAACGGTTGGGATCTCTGGCCTCTGTGAATGAGAAGTACGAGTTGCACATCCTTCCCGCGGTTCGCAGTAAGAAGTGAAGTAAATTTTTTCAGCTCTAAATTTTGAGTAACGGAGAGTTCGTCAAAATTCGTGTATGTGATGGACTTGACTTAGATTATGCCAGAAAGCATTTTAATCATGACGTGCATAAATCGATGGTAAGGAAATGAGCTCTTCGACTTAGTGAGGAAAGTCAGGGTGTGATAAAGTTCTGCTACAAGCGACTGCCTTACAAAAATGAAATTTGGTCTCGTGAGATTATGACCCATCCCATCGGATGGAGCATGCAGACAGGCAAACGAAATTGAAGCGAAATATTTCGTCGAAAATCCAAAGCTGCAAAGCAGTGGTGCTCCAAGGTTAGAGCACTGTACAACGCAGATTGGATTTCGGTAGGTGGTTGCCCCCTCTGACTTTTTCAGCGATTGCTTCCATGGTCATATTGGACTTTGATACAGTTTCAGTAAATAGGAGCTGTAGCAGATCGGAAACGTAAGACACGTGGCACAGTTACCTCATGCGGCACACATGTTTGAAAAACGGAGTGTGCCCTGGGCCTCCTAGTCAACATCGGTACCGTTTTAAACAGTCATCTGACCAGAATTGAAGAATTTGGCAATTAGGAAGCACTTTAAAGTGTCTTTCAAGACTTTCAAGATACGCGCTACAACCCCGTTGACTTTCAACACAGGTTGAAGATAAAACGGCATCACAAGCTATAGGCAAAGCCAAGTAACGCATGTGAATTTCACAGAAATTGACCGAGCCACATCATGTGCAGATTGACCAAAAAAGCGGCTAAATAACGTCAGCATTCATTTCTACCGTAAGTCACCCAGGTGCAAGCCAATGCTCGCACAACCAAGAAAGATATTTTTGGGCTCCAAAACGAATCTTGGCAGAGCGTAAGAATCGCAGAGACCCGCAGCTGCAACAGAAGCTGAAATCTCACGCGAATGGAAATGGTCCAGTGATACGGTACCGTAATGCAGCCAAAAAAAAATGGTTGCGGCTATGCATCTCTGCAATTTTCACAGTCTGATTTGGCACTGTTTTCGTGTCCCACAGCTGCCGGCCTGTTCTCCTTAGTGCCAATTGTAAACTGACGGGACCGAAGCCCACAAAACAGTAACAAAACAGTATCACACAACTTCAATGAAAGCCCTCCATTAGAACAGCGCATCTCTCGTTCCACTCGTTTTGCTACCGAATCACCAAAATCTCAGGGTTTTTATTGCACAACATACGACACATACATCCTGCGTTTCTATTCATCACAAAAATAATTCTTTAGTTAACCCGCTGTTCTCCTTTACCAGCTGTCAGCCTCCCAAGTATGAGTAGAACGCATGTTATTTGTGTTAAGCTTATAAGGACCGAAAGCACTCGAGACGAGATCCGGAGCTCATAAGAATTCGTCGCTATTTAGGAGCCATTGAGTAGGCACGACTCCGCTCTCCACCTCGTCGGCAGGCTTGAATTCCTTTCCAGTATTATGCTTCCACAATACGGGTTCGAGGAGTCGACTGATCGCTCATAGCTTCTACAAATGGCGAGCACCGATTTGGCACGAAATCATACGGCATAGATCATAGATAACTGCGAAATTTTCTAGAGAAAACTTTCAGCCAGTACTGCCTTTCCATGCTCCAGTCAATTCCAAAGAACCATAGGAAAACTTCCACACAGTGCGAAAGTTATACGGCATATGGCTCTACATTTTGACGTAATTCCTCATAGATCGGCATATGCATTATTTCGAGTGTTCAGTGCAACTCAGTTGCAAGAAATCAAACAAAGTTCGCTGTGGTTTTCGTTATTCTCTTTTTGATGACAAAATGACTTATTGCCTTGGTTTGCTTTGGTTCAGAAGTTTCCCACACATTTTTGTAATCCTCAAAGACGTGAAAAAAATGTTTTCGATACAGTGGTTGATTCTTCAACGCAAAATGTGACTGTAACGGTGTGATGAATATGAGAAAGCTGAAGTTTCAACTTGCGAAAGTAAAAACAGCAAAGTGATGTTTCGCGAGCTGTTCTAAAAAGAAATTCGCACTCCAAATTCGAAATATCAGTATATTAGATAGTCGCTAAAAGAGCTCCAGCACCACCAGTTCTGCAACCGAAATTACAGTTTGATAAAAATATAGGTCTTTCCTGAATATAAGTTCCATACTTCGAAGCGACTATAACAGAACACAGGTCCTGCGCTGAATAGGGGCACAATCCACGGAAAGATCCACCTGTGTTCAAGAAACATTCCAGTGAATTTCTCAATAGCGATGAAGCGTTAGGCAGAGATCTTAATGGCTTTTTACCTGCTACTATCCATGGAAGCATACCAAATAAATATCTAAATAACCAGTGAAATGCGACGATAGCAATCGAATGAAAAAACCAAGTCCAGAATAGTTTCGCCTTCTTGAATATAGGACTCGTCTTCGAGAAGCACGAAAAAAGAAGTCACAAGGTTTCTACTCGAGTAAATATAGTAGTAAGGTTGGTAACAGGTGATCCTCAACAGGTGATCCAAATTCCTCCATCCGTTTTCCTTTAATTTATATGCGTAGCACAATGCACTTCAGCACCTCCACTGCACTGCTGTACCGATAGAATATACTGTAGTCGAAATCATTGGAATTGCTGACGCTGGTTGAGCATTAAAACGCATATGCATGAACCGAGATAGTTTTAAACATTGCAGTAGGTTTTGCATGCCTCAGACAAATTGCAGCTGTAGATCAGGCAACTAATTTATTTGCAATACAAATTCTTGCCATCGCGATTCAGATCGGCTGAGAATCACTTCCTCCAAGCATTGCTGCAACGAATAGTTTGTCCTACGACTGAGATTAGTTGTGAATTAATGAGCACATAGTAGTTTCGTGCCCCATCCTTCCACCTACAGATATACCGATCCTTAAATGAAGCTAATAATCGAAAGAATCACATGTGCAAAACTGAAACAGTGTGCAAATGAACGACTGTTGAAAGTCAGCTGTTTTAAGCTATCAACTGCCTTTCAACAGTTAGTTACCGAATGCAATTGGGAATGAAGCGTTTTGAGAGTAAAATCCGAAATGCTACTGGAGCAAAAAGGCTGGACTTTCGATCATGTTCAACAAAAGCGTGAAATGACCAAAAACGACAACTGTTCTGATAGATGTGACTTTTGTTCTCATCGACTTTTCGCCATCCTTCACGCGTCCAACATGGCAGTCTATTAAGCTACACAAGCTACCATGTCATCTTCCTTAGTAGGAGGGAAACTCAAAAAGTAAGGCGTCGTTGCCGCAGCACCCTGCAGAAGACAGTTTTTACAGTCAGACACTTGATTTACCTTTGCACTTTTCTTTTATACTTCAAAATGGAGATGGCAGTAAAAGCGTTCTCGCTGCAACTCGTCTTTTTCTGCACAACTTTTAGGGCTTCGACCTTCATCGAGGCCTATGAGTAGGCTTACACACGGATATAGAATGTAGCCTGATGAGTTTCACATTTCTGACTTCAGCAGTTTGCACGGACGAGCAGAAACTAGCGCACACACATTTGAACAACGAGATGTTGACGTTTCATCTCGTTTAGCAAAGTTACTGTGACTTTTGAAATGCTCTTTTTCTTCACGTGAATCGTTCCATTGTTGTGGAAAAAAGAATAATGAATGCTTGAGGAGCTGGAATGTACGTTTGGAAATTGCGGTGATGCATTTTCAGTTGTAAACAAACTGCTCTTCGCTTCGAAACAATTCAGCCTTTCAAGCTCTCTTACTAACAATACGGTTTTATGCGCATATCATTGTGAGTTTCATTTTTCCCATGGCCTTATTTCGAGCGATCTTTAACCAGTAATTTGTGCAGAAGGAAAACATTCGCAAAACTTTTCGGAATTGGGCGAATATTTCCCGACAAAGAAAACCAGATACATAAAACAGTTTCATATCACTCTAAACAAGTTAGCGCAAAAAAATACGTACAAGGTGACACATGAGAGTAAGCATACAGCACTCAAACTAGCTCGATTATTTTGTTCTGGTCTGTGCTCGCTGTCATCTCCACTCGATCCAGTCAATCCAGTTAACATCACCCTGCTCTATGATCCTTTTCGATCCTCGGAGACCATCGCCGCTGAAAAGCTTTCAACATTGGGCACGTTAAACGTTTACGTGGTCTTCTCAAGTGAGCTTCCGGTCAAAGGGAACAGCACTAGTGAGTCGAGAGGTCAGTCTGCTGTTCTGCGCGCAATGGCATTTCTAGGTGATCGTTAAGAAGAGTTGTTTTGATTTTGTTAAATGCGGTTCATGCAGTCATTCCTCGTCTATCCCTTCTCCATTTATAACACTGAACAGGGCACGCTGATGTCCATGATGTACACGGCTTGCCACTTCTTCGACGTCCTCCACCTCGACGCTCATGACATCTTTGGGCAGAACTCCTTTCAGATCTGCTTCTTCCGGACAGATCAACTGCTAGTCTAATTTTCTCCCGATTTTAGACGGAACTGCAGTAGTTTTTCTTTGAGCTCAAATAAGTTTCTTGTTAGGACTACAAATGGTCAGCGAAGTGTAATCGCGTGTGATATTCGCCATCGACTGTATTGCCTTCATTACAGTTTAGTTAGTTGACAGTGGCTCTAGCGTTATCTTAAACGGCTTTGAAGAGACTATGCTTCGTTGACTCACTGCTTTGCGTACGCTGACTCCTGAAAGTTTTGAACTGCCTATTCCATTCGCCGCATACTTCTTCCTATAGGTCGACGTATTCCAGTAGACAACATATTTCTGCACAGAACCAAGCACCGCCTCACTACAGAATCAATTGCCTTTTTGATATCGACGAAAGCGAGAGACACAGGTATTTGACATTTGTTGCGTCTCAGTGATCGAGCATTTGTGACGGAAACAGGCCTGTTCTCTATTTGTTGTCATCAGACAGGCGGTTGAGAGTGATAAGTGCAATGTCTGGAGGGACTGAGAAAAAACGTCGCCAGCATGAGAATGCAGAGAAATTCAGGGCAGTCACAACCACCTTTCACAGCTCTTAAATGCTTATAAAAAAGTCTCTGAAAGAAACCAAATGAATGGTTATTCATTAGGCTCAATCGGCTTTTGGGTTTGTTGTCCGCGAAAGCATCAAGCTACTCCTCCTTTGTTGCTCCCAGTAAACAGGTTATCTGCAACGTTCTACAGGTGATGGAGAGAAAAAGACGCAAAATTACCTATACTAGAGCTATACACTGTTGGGGTGAGGTGGAAAGGAAATTTAATTGTTACGCTTTCAATGTAGGTCAAACAGCAGCCAGTCAAATTTGGCCGGACAAAACAGCAGTCGGCTGAACCAGCTCGCCTGCGAGATCGTCTGGCGCTTTTTTTTTGTTGCACCAATAAGCCGCTGCGCAAATTGTTTTATTGTATATTTGTTACTATAACCGTTTTCACGCAAGTGAATAACGTGAAAAAGAGAATGTGAGCAATATACCCTATATTGCATTCTGCTGCTAAATTTTCTTGTTCTGCTTCTACAGATACATCTCCAGGCATCGACTATTTGAAAGGGAAACTTGTCTCTGAAATTTCCTCTAACTAACACACTGTAGCTACTTCATGCTTTCATTTACCGTTTACTAGTAATGGAGCTGCTAACTGGGAAGCTATGCACCATTTCATTTCGGTTCGGCCTGTCACAACACAAATTTACAAAAATGGATGTTCTTTTGATCGCAACATACGAAAATATCGGAACCGTGATGAGCACACGTCATATTACGTATGTCATGCGAATGCATGAACACAAGCACAACTCTATACAAGTTCGTCTGCTCGTAAATATGATTTATTCCTGTTCTCTGCAACGATGAATTTTCACTGGAAAGAATCGTTCTTTTGTATGGTGACACCCCAACTGAAGTTTTACTGAGGTCATAAGGCAATGAAAAATTCTTAAAAATTCACCGCGAAAAACCACAGATGATTAACAGAAAACCATACGAACAAATAAACTTCTACGTACCGTAAAAATTTTCAACATCCCATGATTAGAGAAGCATTTCTTGAATGTGTCGTATAATGGGAAATGATGTGTGCAAAGAGTAAATGCTTTCTCAATTGCGCTTGTTCGTGATATGCTGCCATCGAACTGCATCTATGCACCGTATCCAAAACAACAAACCGTTTGGAAAATTTAGATGGAAAAAAAGAAAAACGCTATTATTTTCCACGCAATATCCCCTCAAAAACAGCTATCACAAATATAGGAGGCCGAAATGTCGAACAAACAAAATTTGTTGTTGCGCAACTAGTATTCGTCAGCAACGACACACATACTTTTTAAAAAAAAAAAAACGAAACTTGTCCAGACTGTTCGAAACACCAATTTGTTCGATGGGAACTTTTGCAGCGTAAAACCTGGACTGGAAATCAACCTTCATTTCATGGCACGAAATGCATTGCAAATTATATGATGGAATTTCAGTTTGCAAATTTTTTTTATTTGAAATTATATCTCTCTTCGAATTTCCATTACAAAAACGAGTAGTTTCAAAAAAGTCTTGAAAAGTTTAATAAGAGATCATGCAGAAATAAAAAGAAACGTATGAAAAATGCGAATAGAACAAAGACAACGATTCCGTGCAGACCACATACACTTCTAATACAATAAATAATTGTACTTGCCGATTTTTTAACACGATGCGCTTTCACAGCGAAACAAGTCTGAATGTGTGCTGAAAAGATGCACGATATGCGCTTTTGCAAGACTGTATATAACCAGAATATCCAATTGACCCGATCCCTTATACGGATCTTACAGTAAAGATAAATCACATCTGCCATCTTTCACACGTTTTGCTTCGGTGGTTTTTGAAGTGAATTCTACAAACAGATAGATGCAAACATATATGCATAAGCGCAGAAACTAGGTCGCTAAGTTGCACTTCGTATGCTGCGACTTTACAAGGGTGCATAAGATATGCATTCACAATGACCTCTCTTTTTCAACAAATCGCAGTTTATTTCAACAAAAGATTCAACAAGTGGAAAAGATCATCAACCGTGACGGCCAGAAAAGATTGCTAGAAATATTCTAGAGCCTCTAAAATAGAGTGAACATATGGGGAAGGGGGTTCTTGCATATATGAAAAGATTTTGCATAAATTTGTATGCTTGTCCATGGTTTCGAATTCAGCGCAGCAATTTTTTAGTGCAGTCGACGAGCTGCACTGCACGGTGTTGGTCTTTCGAGCGATGGCTCGCGAGGTTTGTATTCTTTCCGTGGACCGTGGATGTGCAACAATTGGCATTGTGGATATTTGTTCGGTTTCCTGTCTACTCGCCAACGGGAGACCAAAAGCTAGGAAATGGAAGTGTGTATCAGGAAGCTGAGACGATACGCGCGTTGGTGGTTTGCTTGTCACGCCACATTCTAGAAACTGCGCGGAAACACTGAAATTTCGAAGCTTAGATGAGTAAACCTCTTATACATTATGATGGACAGCACAAATTTCAGCTTCTGCTATTGGTTCGTTTCTATGCGCTTTGGCAAATTAACATTTGTATAGCACATTATAGCGACATCATGTCTGTGCGTAGATGCTTATCTGTTTGTCTACCCTAGTTCTAGTTAGGGAGCCACCGATGCGAGTGTTAGAAGCTTGGTGGTTTAATCTAGTAGGTAACTCCCTACAAATCTCTAGTAATTCTCAATTTTCAAATCTACATCCGGGTCAATTTTATGCGCTGAAGATGCAAGAAATGCAAGCATTTTGCATACAAGCAATTTGCACACAATCGGGTTGCGCATTGTACCGGTCAAGTCGCAGGAAAACGAAACTGCTCGAAGTTAGCATAGTCGCCAGATCAGAGAAAATTTGCGTTTACTGTATTCATAAGCAATCTGCAGCCTAATGATTGCAGCCGCTAAGGCGCGTAATGTTATTCGAATCTTGGCACGCATTCCCACTTGTTCTGGCACGTCTGCTGATGAAACAAAACCCAGCCAAAACCCAGCCAAGAAATTCATCTAAACTTTGTTACGGCAATATAACATTTCTTGGGTTAATGAACTGGTTTGACATTGAGCGTTCCAATAAGTTTACAGTATTCCAATAAAATTCCATTTTCACGATACATTACGTCCTCCTCTTTCCCCTTTGAAAACAACTGTTTCAATCGGCTTCTTAGCCACAATACATGGTTTGAGTAATGCAACCTGAAAGTTTCGTTTATTGTCCCTATATATTTCACCAATGCGATGTTGTCAGACAGTTCAGTTGCAATGGCTATCAAAAGATGAGAAGGAGAAGACAAGGTAGATGAAACTTACAACTCACTTTCCCCTATCGCAGAACACCAGCCTGGTGAGTAAAATCAGACGGAACTATGAACGACCATTACTGGCGTCACATTTCAACCCATAATCTCTTTTTTTTGCGACAGCTCACGTATAACTCGCCAATCACCAATACTGCAAACAAATCTGTTTCGCCGTCTGAAGTCTGCAATCGAATTAACAGCACTGTTGAATAGTCCACTCACCACTTGTTGCGGGGAAACATGAAATGCGCATGAAGAAACTGGTGAAAAAGCGCTTCAGGGAGGCACATATTTGGGTAAAGATTACTGAAACATAACTGCAGCGAAATTAGCTACTACTAAAGTAGCGTCAAAACGAATGGCATTTCGAACAAAAACGCATTCCTCTCAAAGTGGAGACGATCATGACTGCTAATCTGAAAATTCATTCACTCAAACATATTACTACATGCGCATCACTTCACCACTAACAGTCAGTATTAGTACCAAATTATTCGCAGTGTGCCGAGTTTTAGGAAATCCCTGATCTCCCATAAAAACGCCGATGGGATTAGAAAACTATGAATAGTCGCTGGCTGTTGATCGAAATTTTACAAGGGAGACGCTCTTTGTACCAAACACTTGAAGCCTTGAAGTAATTGTTGAAGTAACAGGCTCGAAAAATAGGCAAAGTAGAGGGTAAATTTTCCTATATTTAGTAAGCAAGAAGCAAAAGGTTCTCCTGGACAGTTACCGATGAAAGCAATGACTACCTGGATTATCAGATCAGACTTGAAAGTGAAATGCCCCTTTACCTCAAGGGTCTCAGCAGCTTCATTTCTTAGTACATGGTAAACAGCAAGTTATAAGTCCGAAATGCCATTATAAATTTGTCTCTTTAGCCGCAATAGCAAGAACCGAAATAGCAAGAAATTTATTCCAAGAACATGATCCTCTATCCTGAACAGCCTATAAGTTTTAAACACTTAATCTTCTGTGCTATACGGCAAATAACGAGTAAAAAATGCCACTGAAAAGTTATCGCTGCCAGTGAAAGGGAAGGGAATACTGACTACAAAATTAACCTTTCCTCTGCGTTGAGCACCTCGCAAATTGCGAAACTTCATCTTCTAACTCGAGGCGCCAACCAACGAGTACCAACAACTGATATAAATGCGTATATATATATATACATATATATATATAATATACGTGGTTGGTTGAGATTAGAAGTAGTTCTTTCGGAGGGACTGTTGGCTCCCCACATCACGACATAACAAAAAATACTTTGGCTTTAAGCGTAAATCAGTGAGTGATGTTAAAATTTAAAACGAGAGGATCATCAGGACGAATGGTTATTGCTATCAAATTTCACCTTTCTAGGCTTTCTGGAACATTCCGTGGAAAAAATGATGAGGGAAACACATGCACAAATACTCGCAAAGGCATAAATAGGCTGCTTCACAGAGAGTATTTCATCGCGATGCAGAAACGTATTAAAAAAATTGCATATGAAGAAAATCAGTTTGTTTTTCCAAAACATATTTAATACGCCCTAGAGTTGTAAATCGGTGCTTCGATTTTTTAAGGTTATGACGCTCGAAGTACCACTTGTTCTCCTGTTTTTTGTTGTTGTTAAATACGCGGTGAATCATCAGTTTTAAAAAAGCTTGGCAAAGGTTTTGTTGTTGCACTCAAGAAATGCTCACAAAAAGGTGGCATTTAGAACGGCCACTGAAACATTCTTGCCAATAGACAGGAGAATTTATGGTTGCCAAAAGCATTTTTTTCTTTTATACGTCTATGCAAATTTGTGTTTGGGAAGCGCTTTATGGCAAAGTCAGTGTACGCTCGCTTGGTCCTGGTCTGCCTCCTTGAGAGTTCTGACTGGGAAACCACGGATGTTAAAGTCAGGAAGTTCGACAGGCGCTGCCCTCACCAGATGGTCAACGTTTCAAACAGTTCCAAACCAATTCATCGATCCTAAATGAAGAGATTTATTTCTATGGGCGCTGGCTGAACACTAATTTTCGTTGTTTGGTTACAGTCTCTGAAACGGTTGGTCCGACGAATAGAGTTGCGAAAGTGCATAACTTGCGAGCCCTTTGGCGCGTTTCTCCACTTGCTGAAGATAACACACTAAAACTAATAAGCTGTTTAAGTTTCGCAAAAAAAATGAACATAAATGATGGTGCAACCTCTAGCAGCAGATTGTGTTGTACATAAATGTGTCTGTCAAAACAAGAAATCCTCTAATGAGGGAGAAAATCCCTCGATAAATTGGTTTTTTCTTTGTCGATGAGTCACAAAAACGAGAATCCTTCCTCCTTACCATCTTGGAATAGAAGCCTCATTGAACTGAAATATTACCATAAAAGTGACTCCTGGGCTTATATTCAAGAGAATAGCGGCGCATGTAGACGAACAGATGAAAGATGTTGCTTACGACAAATAATTACTTAGTCTTACAATTTAGTTAACGCCATCGAAACAGAGTCGTCAAGAGCGAATTCTTCGATATCTGTGCCGTCGTCATACGTGTACAATACTGGTATTCTATGAGATTTCGCTTCTCACCTTCATCGTTTTTACAGTTGCAGTTTTAGCATTCTTGGTGGTAAGTAACCAGTACCAATTTATAATTTTAAAAAGAAAAACCTGCGCAGATACTTTTTAATATGTAGTTGTTGTTTAGTATGTTATTGGACTTCTTGCTTCCCAGTTAAAAGCTATTTATTGCACGTAATATACTTGGAGCAGGGTAAAAGGGCCGAAAGTTTTATGGTCTCGGGAATGTAAAATGTAGACGTTGCACCAGGGAAACGTATTTCAACCGCATCAGCAACAACGCAGCGCTATTAATTATATCTATCCAGGATCACCGCTTTTAACTAACAGACAAGCAGCACTCCTTTCCCTGCCCATATGCAATTATTTTTGGCTAAGTGTTTTGTTGTGCACTCGCGCTAAAAGATCATCTCAAAACATCGATCAAGCGTGATCGGTAGCAGCGAAGGCCTAAAATTGATAAGCAAATGCGCTCTGTGTAATTACGACACTCCCAGATGCGCGACACCCTAATTTGAGTTCAACAACTTGCTTTGGCCGTTTATCGGTATAAGAAAGTTTTCGCTTACTCCCAACTCCAATTGCCCCTCTAGTAAAGGAGTGCTGACAGCGATAATCGTTGTGAAGCCGTAAGCTTGGATGGTCATCACACCGCCAACTGTTGAAAAGATCAATGCTCAATTCGAGCAATATTTCTCTTTCTTTCAGAGGAACGCTACGCGGGTACTAGACGAAGACAAGATTATAATAAAATATAAGCCATTCGCGCGTTTCTGGCAATGCAAGTATAATGAGAGCGTCAAGTTCGATTATGTACGTGACAATTTACTCATAAAACAAATACTTCCGACAATCATTTTTTCAAATGCACCTACATAAATTATTGCGGAATAATGTAGTAATTGATACTTAATGAAAAGAACTTAGATACATTACGCCAAGACGTCGATTGTGCACCAGCAACTGAAAAGACTGTATTTTTTAAAAGGGGAGGGCGCAATGTTCCAGGAGGCAATTTTCCAGCCCATGCTGATAAGCGTTTCTAGCCGCGAAGCTCGAAATGGTCCACAGAACTTTTGATGGAGGGAAAGGGTCATTTGAAATAATGCGGGCATATTAGGCCGACTGTGATTTTGAATTTTGCGGCGATTTCAACCAAAGGTGGATGCCGTTTTAAAGTTCAGATTCGGTTTAATAAAGTGACGTCATGACGGTGACCAACTATGTCCCATGAGTTCGGGTTTCTAAACAGCAGCGAGGAAGACAGTGATCGTTGAATGCGCTCACCAACAGATAACGAAAGCTCCGTACCAAAGACCATCCTTTCAGCTGTTTCAAAGGGAAGGCAGATAATCCCTTTGATCTGCCTTCTACTAGAAACGCCTTACAGTCAACAGCGTAAGCTAAATCAGAAGACCATCGATCATTTCTCCAACATTCCTATAAAGACCATCTTGCAATCGCCACCACTGAGAAGGCAGTTGAAACTGCTAGAAGTCGCTACTATGGGGTCACAGAGCGTTCTACGGAAAGCGAAATAGAGGCATAGGTGGAATGGGGTTGAAGTGCGGCAAGCCCCAACGATAGAGTTATACAACGAGTCGTTGCATGCCCGGCGCATCAGACAGCCATTTCGCGCGGGAATCCTCATTTG
>JPKZ01001279.1:220436-232955 GCA_000803305.1 Toxocara canis
CTTTCCAAAACGTCGAGCAATACAATGGCCATCCATAATAAAATGCTAGTCAGCACAGGCTGAAATACGTTCCCTTCCACTAAAGTAAACTCCTCTTAAAGAAACTGAAGTTAATTGAAGTGGGACGATGCATTTTGATAGGCTTCTATCCAGTAAGATATGAAGAAATGAGATTGCGTGATTGAGACAGCTTATACAAAATGTCCTATGACAAAACCCTCAAATATATTTGCAAATCAGGCTTAAAATTTCGTGAGGTTGGCCCTGAGCTATTCACCTTCACCCGAGTCTCCTCCAAGCTATATTTAGCACTTCTATTACATCACGTTCTTCTAAAACTCCTCGAATACAGAATCGATTTTTCTCATTCTTCATTTCCATGCTTTTCACTCTTTCCTTACGGTTTCTCTTTCAGCTGTTTTCTTTCCAATTGCGAGTCGCATCATCTGGCACCAAAAACACTGTGTGGTTCTGATTCTCGTTCACCAGTTGCAGTTGGTTCCTTCAATTTTTAGAAGATTCGTCGACTCGGAGCTTTTTAATAGTCGTTCCTGTTATGTCCATTTGATGTGTCCCAGCATAACAAAAACTGTTCCATCATTCCAGAAGAAAATTGTTACGTAGACTCCGTTTAACTATTCCTTTTTGTCGCCTAAACGTTTTGTGGCTCATATGACGTAATCACGTCTGACGCTTTTCTGTGTGCCTGAGTAAGCATGCTGCACTGATCGAAATTATTGCGTGGATGTAACTGTTTGCAGTAGTGTGTTGTGAGGGTTGATTTTTGCCAGTGCAGCGATGGTACAGCGTGTGGAAGTGAGTGAACATGAAATCGACTGAGGAAACTGGTTTCATAGAAATAGGACCCGGTTGGACAACAAACGGTCCGTCATGACCCCGGTGAAAAAGTTAAACAATTACTGCTTCTTGGACAGCAGACTTCCGCCAGTAGACCATGCGCCAGAGATGTTTAGTAATGCGGCCTCCGCAGGAAAAGCTAAATCCCCAAATTTCAGTTGTTTTTTTTTTTCCCTAATTAAGAACGGATCCACTCCGACACTTGGTTGAGAAAATTTTGGTCGAGGGCACTAACAGAACTCGCAGAGTTTGTACTGGGACGGCCTATCGCCAGGACTGTCAGAGGTTCGAGATGAGCCTGAACTGTTCCTCTGGATTCAGCGTGAACGCTTTTTGCGAGTTTCTGGTAGCATCCGAATAGCGCTAGCAGTAATCCTGGCTCGACTCCTTCTCCCCCCCTTCAAGGCTTCACAAGTGATTCACGGTATCTGTTGTATCTCGGTTCCCGTCAACAAGTTTTAGTAGGATCTGCAACGTTCCTTTTTTTTTTCGTAGCGATGTTATGTGAAGGGGGTGCCGCTCCCGCACCTATATCCGGAATGTGCGGAACTTTACATTTTTGTCAACCACTCCAGAACCGGCGAATGAAGAATACACGTGAGAGATGTTTTATTGTAATGATACTGAAAGCCCTATCAATTATTTTGTATCATGCTCAGATCTGCCGCCCGATCATGAACCAGAGTCGATGAGCCGAAAATCCCAATCTCGATTTTCGCGATTTGGCGCCCCCTCCATCTCGGCTCAATCCCAATCTCGATTTTCGCGATTTGGCGCCCCCTCCATCTCGGCTCCTATTGCAGGCAGAGGAAAGCGTACAGGTAAAATTTAGAGAGCTCTACGAGCCCTTCAAAAAACGACACCAAACCCTCCCTCCACTTGTGGTCCGCGGCCGAAATATGAGACTCCGGAAATCGCGATTTTTCGATCGTGAGGTTTTTGGTCTTATATGAAACTTTCCGAAAAAATAATTTCTCTCAGATTTCTATCACAGTGGCATCATTCGATAGAGCTCGTTGAGCCGACTGGAAGTGTGTATAATAACATCAGTTGTTTCGTGTATTAACGTCTTTCTTTTGCCGGTTACTATCACCATCATCGTTGCCGCGATTACGGTAGTCAAAGGGTTGCAGAAACACCGGAAGTATTTCAACGGACACTCTCTTATGCTAATTTTCCTTCAAAAGACGATTTAGTTTATTCCAAAAAAAAGTGCTTTTCCGAAAGCTCAGTTATATACGACACACAGAACTGGCAATAATGCTGCTTCTAGAGACCACTGCCTGAAGTTTACCGCCTCCAGCTGACCAGTTCCGCAATCTTTTATGTAATCAACAATGACTATGAAAGTTGTCCCGGATTTCAGAGTCAAGTGCCCACACATTTGGACTATGGCATTGGGTAATATCGTAAGAGGTCATTCATCAAAACTTGGTAAACAACCTTTAAAAGTACCCCTGCCTTCGTAAAACGGCCACCTTCAGTAGCATTTGGTTGCGATGCTTTGCTTTTGCGTTAGCTTTCATTTTTATATAGTAGCCACCCAAACGCTCTATAGCGAGGGCTTAATACTTTCGAAATTCAGTTGAAACTCCGAAACTGATTAAAAATTTCATGAGCGCATAGAGTGAGCAAGCATATCCGACAGACATTACCCTTATTTCATCATGGAACCGCCCAACCTCTATAACACTAGAAATGTCTCCCCGACGGGTGGCAACGGAATATAGCGCGCGTGCGTCGCATAAACCGTGTTCTAAATTTGGTCGAAAATAGGTGTTTTCAAATGTGCCATGTACTCAGCAAACATAAACACGAGTGCACTATGCATTTTAACAAACCACAACATAAACTGAACAAGATAAACTTGGTTGTGAGGCTCAGTTGAGCTGAAAAATATTGAGGGGGGTCGAAAAATGCATATTTGCAAGTCGGTTAGAAAAACTCGCTTTCCTAAACCTTTCACTGCTTATTCGACAGAGCACTGTTGAGAAATTCAAATTTTCCGTTCTGTGCAAAACCTAGGAAACAGGTGCAGAAATATAACCAAAATTTTATTTCGATCTCGGGCCAGATTTTTGTCGGCTGATTTTTTAACGATTTTCTGCATAAATCACTCTAGACCGTCCCCGCCAACCAGCTGTATTCGTTAAAACCATCGCAACTTCTAAAAACCCCGTGAAAATTAATTTTGGAATCTAGGTCCATACTTTGAAGATTTTCCGGATTCAAAAAAATGCGATAGAAAAGAAACAAAAGCAGCGAAGCGACACATACGAATAGTGCAAAGCACGAAAAGAACAACAAGAAATAATAAAAAGTAGAGAAAAAAGTTATAAGCACTTCCCTGTAAGCGTCGAGGCACCCCCATCCTCCCGCACCAAGCACGAATTGTTTGCCAGGGCGCATATAACGCACTGAAATTCGCAAACAACATTATTTCATATTTAGATTAATGGTACTGCAAGGATTTTGTGTATTTTTGCAAAAGACAAAAAGGCATATGCATTTTAAAGCCATCGCAGCTGCATTGGAATCGTGCACTGATTGTTGCGGGTTGCATCAGCAAGTTCTGATTGCACAAATGACGTCAATTAGAACAACTCAGGTGAGCTGGTTGCACCGATTTGCTTGCCGTTTTGGTGTCAGTGCTTGCATTTGAAGTTTTCGGCGATTTTCCTTTGCTTTGATGATTAAAAAAAAACTTCGCACAAATGATCTTAGAAAAACGTCTTCGTACAAATGATTCCCTCAGTTCAGCACATGAAAATTTTGTTTGTTTTTCCGCTAGCAGTTATTTCTCACTGATATTCTTCAATCGTTGTCGTAGATGATCGCTGCTGATCACTTATCAAATATAATTTTCTTTTTAAAGTTATGCACCACTCAGTTGTTGTGCTTGAAATGCCGTCGTCCCATCCAATCATGCCAATAAAAGTAGTGTTCTATGTCCATTAAAAGAACACAACTTCAAATACACCATATTACTCGGTAAATTTTCATCACACAAAAATTTGGCTACACTCTACAAAGTGATTGTTTACAACGATCTGATGCGTTAGAATTATGCATTTCTCAGCAGTTTCCATTTTACAAATCGAAACAAAGTCATTTTGTGATCGCCTACTCTAACACTCATAATGGCGCATCTTTGGACACTTTCGATTCGCAATTTTTGCTAACCACTATGTGTATATAAAATCTAATATTTTAACGTTATTACAGCGCATCGTTTCATTCAGTGATGCTCTCTGCCGCGACATACACACGCATCTTTTCATTTCCTACTATCGACTGCTGTCTCATATTTCTCGATACGATTAATTTAACTAGAAAGCGATGAATAAACAGTAGTTTAATTGAAATATAATGAAAGTTTCCAGATTTTAAAAAAAATGAAATTCAGAGATCGATATCACAGCGAAGTTGTCAAAAACGATTTCTTCTATACATATGCCGACGTCGGCCGTGTATGATAATAGCCGTTTATGAGACTGTTCTCATTGTCGTCGTTGTTATCACAATCTTTGTGCTCGCATTTGTTAATGTTAGTTGGTTTTCTTTTCTAGAATCTCTTTCAAGTTTCACAAAATCTTTCGTTTCGTCTAACTCCGCTACCGTTCAGTTTTTTACGAAATTGAATGACAGCGAAGAAGTATAAAGCAAAAGAATATTTCGCTGATCATTCAACACCATTTTATAGATCATTCAAAAATAAATCAACAAACCATTCAAAAACGTACTGAGCCGTGATTCGGTCGATTTTGCGACAAAGAGCTGGAATGGTGACAGTCCACGTTGCAAATTAATTCGCGGTGATGTTATTTATGTCCGGAGGTTCGTTCGACGTTAAATGGTGACGTGGTTTTATGAAAATGAATGAAAGTAGTTTGGGCTGCGTTGCAAACAAAAATACGTTGCATAAGGGCCTATGACAATTGATAAGGGCCTACAACAACGAAGTTAATCTACGTCGAATTTACCCTACGATGATACATAATACTCTACGCATCATTGGTAGTTCATGGCAACTCTTTTAAGATGTTGCTTTATGTTCGCATGAGTTTCGCACTGGTGTTGGCTAATTAACACGTGTTAGCCAATTATCAGTTTAAGTTCATCGTGCCAAGTGCCGAACATGAGTACACAATCGGCGAGCGAATTCGACACCGCAGATATGGAAATTCGTTTCACTTAAGTTTTTTTGCACAAGTGCTTATATTTTTCTATTTGTTTGATCGATAACATTTTTAAAGCGAACCTCTCTCAGTACGATAACAGAAAACACATAAAAGATATGAGGAAAAGTAGGAAAGCAAAAATGAAGCGCGGTTAATACGTCATTAGCGCACTGCAAAAAGATACGAAGAATGGTAAGCAAAGAGTATCACCAACATAATCTCTACCATTATCAACTTCATTATTCGTTCATGCAGCCAATGTGCCTAATCACTTTCCATCGACTCGACTCTAATAGCTGTATTTTCAAGCGTTTAGGATAGTGTACCATGATCAATTCTTTGACGAGATCGTTCCAGATCTTCATAACATGGTCATAACATATTTCCTAACTTCTGTACGCCATCTTTCCAAACCCGTCTTTAGCGGGTTTCCTCTGGCACGTTCAGTAGCCGGATTGAATATAAGGAAATCTCCAAACTCGAGGTAACCGAATTCATCGGCGATCTCGCAAGCTTCCACTAAATGTATGACTGTCCTGCTATATTCGAGCGATGCCAGCTCGATCCTAGTCAATTTTTTTTCGTGGGGAAAGTTTAAAGCGCTGACGAGAGGCAGTCTCCTTGAGATATACCGCTGTTCGATCATCTTTGTGTCTTCCATAAAACGGACATTACAATGGCGCACGTCGAAAGGGTTCATAGGCATTGTTTGGTCGATCACAGTTTCATTCTAGTTCTCCTATTCGTTAGCGAAAGATATGGGGAGAGAGAGACAGACGGAGAAGGAGAGAGAGAGGCTGGGGAGGAGCAACTCCCGATTTTTACTGAACTTTTCCTCCCTTAAACATAAGCACACACAACGAATTAACAAAATTGCAAATTAGAAAGGAACTATTCGTTTGTTAGTAACATTTCCAGAACCTTTTTTCTGTTCAGAAAACCGCATTACGAATCGTGCAAGAGGACAAAAGCTTGGTAAGGTTGAAACCGTTTCAGCGGTTTGACAGGTGCAGGTACAACCAAAGCGCTCTATTCGATCACGTAAGTCTTCAAAATAGAATATTATCTTTTTGCTTGCTTAGAGTAACATAAACCCACCAGCATACTTTAAACGAGCTCCTCTATAAAACTGAAGGAGAGATGAGCTCGAGAAGGATCAGAAATTTCTAAAATCATCCACAAATAAAGGATTTCATGCCTAATCGCAGTGGAATGGAATGCCGTACTGTTATCTTTCTCTAGTGCTTCTATTACCAGTTCTTGTTTAAGACTCGCCACTTTTTCGCTTTTTTCCGCTTTGCTAATCTTGCACTCCTCCACTATGCAACTCTGAGAGAGAGAGAATCTTTATTTACAATAAAGAAAGCATGTAACAACGCCTCCAGAAAAAAAGTATACTGCAATTAAGTATACAAAAAAGTATACGAAAGCTATAATATATCCATAAGTATAAACACTGCAATTAACCATGCGTTTAAATACCCATAGACATTGATGAGAGTAAGAAAAACAAGAGATCATAAGCAATGGACATGTAGGAATGCATAATAACATTCGATAATGAATTACAGCCAGCAAGCAGCAGGTATTGTCGATAGATCACATTGCTCCAAGCGTCGCCTAAAACAAGACAAATTACCAGCCATAACCACATCATATGGCAAGGAGTTCCAGATGGGTACAACACGAAAAGCAAAAGATTTGAGCACATCAGTTCGACTCGTTGTCTTCCTTCCGATTTGCGGAGGGTGAAACCTCGAGCGTGATGCAAACTTTGTAAAAGAAAAAATGCTCTTGAACGGAATTCCTAAAAAACCTTCAACAATCTTAAAACATGAATGTAGGTCGAACTGAGTTCTTCGATACCACAGAGGTTTCAAACAAATATGCGAAGTCGCTGCTCATAAATGGGCTGGAATGGCCCACGGAAAGCTTTCCTAAAAGCCATCTTAGTAAAGCGTCGTTGAACTCTTCCAATCATTTCGATATCCCTTTTCACAGAAGGAGACCAAACCTAAGTACAATACTACATTCTGGTCTACGATATGCCACTATGTGATAAGCACTTGCACACAAAAATGATAAGCGCTTGCACACAAAAAATCAGCACTCTCAAGCTCACATTCGGAGTTCAGCGCCAACGTTTCAGTTCCTTCAAATGAAAGATGCCCTTTTGCCAGGATAGCGACACCACCCCATTTCATACTGCAAGACCTGTCCGAACGGAGAACATTATACTTAGAGTTCAGTGATAAGAGTGAATCGGGTATTTCATCTGATAACGATGTTTCGCAAAGACCTATAATGTCTGGAGCGTCAAAGCGCTGAAGCAGAAGGAGACCAAACCTAAGTACAATACTACATTCTGGTCTACGAAATGCCACTATGTGATAAGCACTTGCACACAAAAATGATAAGCACTTGCACACAAAAAATCAGCACTCTCAAGCTCACATCCGGAGTTCAGCGCCAACGTTTCAGTTCCTTCAAATGAAAGATGCCCTTTTGCCAGGATAGCGACACCACCCCATTTCATACTGCAAGACCTGTCCGAACGGAGAACATTATACTTAGAGTTCAGTGATAAGAGTGAATCGGGTATTTCATCTGATAACGATGTTTCGCAAAGACCTATAATGTCTGGAGCGTCAAAGTGCTGAAGAGGTTCTAACACCGGAAGCTTGTTCAAAACAGAGTGTCACTATTACACAGAGCGTCACTGTTACACACACTCCTCTTCGAGTGAAGCAACGTAAGTTCATTGCTTCCGTGGTAAAGTTTATTCGCCCAGAACTTGAACATATTCCAACGATCATTTTTCAAGTTGTTAGAATAAAAAGAATAACCTTTGTTGCTTCAACTTTCATACTCCATGTGCTTATAACCCCGATGGGTTCGCAGTTAGAACGGTAGTCGCTTTGAATGCTGAACTTGATTTCTGTATTCCCAAGGTTGATGTGGTTAGTATTTGCAAAACCGCTCATTTGTTTTTGATAATAAATTGTCAAAGTTCACTCGGTTCTTCTCATGAGTTTCTTATCTATAGTAAGCAACTTGATGAAGTTTTTGGGTTTGTTTTCATCGTTCTCCCATTTTAACAGTTATGTCAAGCATAACGCAACATCCAAATTTGCCGTTGTGAAGGAGAGAGAAAGAGGAAGAGAATGAGGATGAAAAGGAGAGAGAGAGGAAGTAATGAGGACAGAAAAACAAACCGAACAGTTGACGACGATTGGGGTGAGGTTGGAACATCCAGATAAACATGTTTATACATTACAACACAACTGCTGTAAGGATATGCAATGCAAAAACTATGTGGAAGACGGCTTTGTTGCCAAATATCAATGCGCGGCCAGCAAAGCTGTACACTTATTTAATCGCTAATCCCTTGTTTTTTTCCGTCATCAATATGAAGTACTTTTCAGGTGCCTTGCCATCAGAGCAAAACAATTTTTGAACTTGACAAACCCGTGGCGGACAGAAAGGTCGACAAATGTCCAGGTTATAAAAACGCATTTCTGAACGAAGTTACACCCATCGAAGCTATTTTGGTGAGCAGCCTCCGGTTGTTCAATCGTATAACACTTTCGCTCAATTAGTTGGATGTACGCGCAAGAAAATGTGCTCATAATCTCATATTCGTTCATAAGTTAATCTAAATTTCACCACATTCACACTGTTGTATTTTTCTGCTAAATGGGCACTTTTGTTGTTCGTATCCTTTATTCTAATTACAAGTGTACTGGTGTTGTTTATGAGGGCACCGTTCTGTGCCCGGCACGGTGGCATGACCTCTTTTGTTCGTTACCTTCTAGCTTTCTTGCGCCGTTACTAGGGTCTATCTTCTCTTGTTTGCATGCAACTGCCAGTAGCTGTCCCTCCTGTTAACGGACTCTAGCTGTGCATTCAAAAGGCGTCTTGTCGATACTTGAGTAATTGCGAATAAGCACCTACAAAGGCTGACACCTACAAAGTTATTTGACCTTCTTGAATGTCGGTAAAGGGGCAACACATATGCGCAATTACTAGAGTCTAATGAAGAATCATATGGATTTTGCGAACTGCCTAAACACTTGCTGGTTTCGTTCGGCTGTTAGAACAGTTCATACTTCAAACTGGAGCAAGTCTTTTTTAATTTGGTCAATCGACACAGGCTATCGATTCGAATCTTTTCTTTGGCAAAATTATTCGTTACGTTTTTGAAATTGAATGCCTTTCGCGATGACTGCTTTTGAACAACGCTCAGGCTGAACACTGCGGTTGCACTCGCGATGTGTTAACTAGCATATAGGCATTCGAAGACAAATTGATCACCAGCATGAACGCACCCTAACAGAACAATTAGTCCATGTTTCGGCAACCTTACCGTTATCAGTGAAATACATTTGAGCAATCCTCAACCCATCGTCCAATGGCTTTTCAGCGGTTATACCGTTCGCGTTTTTCCGATTGTGGCATTATCCACAAAACATTGGAAATAAAGGATCCGTTCGACTATGTCGACGATGTCATCATTCTCAGTTTTCTTATTTACAGTCAAAACTTTTGTGAAAATTCACGCTTACTTCGGAGAAAATGAGAGCTCGGCAAAGCGAAAGTACATTGAGTGAGCAGAGATGGCGGGTATCTCAACAAAAAAAAAATTGTGTGTTTCCCGAAAAGCGAGTTCAATATGTTACGGTATAAGGCGTTCTTATAAAACGCTTTTATGTTTCAGCAACAAAATCGATGTGCTGTTTCGAGCTTTCTATCATAAAATATTTTAGGCACGAGCAATTGAGAACGACAAAGTTATGGGCAGGATCCTATGGGCATCGCAGCTAATAATTAAATGCCCAAGATGTTTAGCCATATCACGCACCGAAACTAAACTGTAAGTTGTGGTTGTGCTAAACTGTAAAATCTGGTCCGCGTAGGAGATATGCGGCAAAAAAAATTTTATCATTCGCTATATCTTCAGCACTTCGTTTGAAGAAGCGCACAAAGATTTTTCCAAATTACTATTGCTTCCCGTAGTTGACGGCAACGAGAGGACATGTAAACTGCACTTGCCGGAGTCGAAGTTGGCCGCAGCAAATCTTATTTCGAGATTTTTCAATGTCTCCTGACCTGGTGAATTGGTTAAATAAACTGTTCGGAAAATTTTCATTACGTTGACCGCCTTTCCATGAAAGTTTTTGGATCGCTACGCTTACTTTCTACTCATCGCTTCGCTCGCCCAACCACAAAAGCTTGGAAATTATCCCATATATATATTTATTTATTTATTTATTTATTTGTTTATTTATTTATTTATTTACTTACTTATTTATATTTATATTTATATTTATATATACATATATATTCAAAAATTCTCTCACGACAGATGAAATCTGAACATAGCCGCCATTAATGCAAACGATACAGAAAAGGGCCTTCTCTGATCTTTGATCACTGCTGAGTTTCTAGAGATTCCGACCCCAAAATGCATCATAAACAAAATCGTTCCATGCTTACCCTCATTTAGAACTGATGTTTAACTTCTTGTGGAGCTAGAAAATCACATGCGTTTGTAGCGACGAAGTAACCAAACATACATTCTTCAAATGAATAGCATTTGGAACGACAACGCTGTAATTACAATTACCTGGTAAATTGTATAGCTCCAAATCCGTTCTCATCTCGGGACTAACCGTCCAAAGAAATGCATGCACGCAGTCAGACAAACTACACATGAATACACGAGGAAGAAAGATTCGCTTTATGGGCGTTTGCATATTGAAAAAGTGACTCATACAACATCATTTATGGCGGAGGCCGTATTGATGAAGCGTGAGTAATGCGGTACGCCAGAACCGATAAAATAGTTTGGATTGCCAGTGTGCCACGTTCAGTTCGATGACCAAAATTCGCTTTAGATGAACATAAATGAGAAGTTGACAAGTTTTCATCGATTATTTAGCCATACAGAGCATTATGGGTTTAAGCATAATCGGTCTGTTTAAACGCGAACTATTGTGTGCGCACTTCATAGGGCGATAGGGAGAAAGGGTGGGGAAAAGCGAGGAGCAAAATGCAGAAGTGAATTGAAAGCTCCCTAATTATGAGCTCTAATTGCTCACATTAGCTCCAAACTTCACTAGTATGAGTTCTCGAGCCGAGATGCGGAAGTGTTGTCTCGCTAGATTTCATTTTCTGCGCGATAAGTTAGCTGTTGTCGAACATATTTTCAGACTGCCGACAACCATAGAGGAAATTCAGGCAAATCTTAGACCAGTAAATTGCACTCTCGACATCGATACGATAAGTTTCGGTTGGCCCGAAACTGCTGCCACGTGTAGCAGCAAAATAACATTCCGCGCTAACAAAGTCTGTAAATGATCGACATGAATACAATGGTAAAAATGGTTAGTTGGTGTGTCTCTGTCGGTTCATTGATTTCGTCTCATCTTTGTTGCGTTTGCTAGGAGGAGCTATGGGCCAACTAGCGAAAACAAACATCGATAACGAAAAGGCGTGTTTGTTTAACTGAGAGTAGCAAATTCGGATGGGATCAGTTTTGATGGAATCTTTTTTTTAAAATAATATCTTCGAGAACGGCATTTTGATTCACTTTTACATAGTGTCCTTCACTGATGAGCATATTGAAGAGGAAATGTTCGTTGCATTGTCAGCAAAGCTGCTCACCTCTTTCAATGCTTTTCGTCGATTTATGAGCCATTTTGAACTTTTTGGCTTATTGGATAGTTTTCTGCATTGTTGTAAGAAAATGGATAATCTAGATGCTAAGCGTGAATGATACCAAAGATCAGGGGTCGTTACGTCAGTAAAAAGTGGCAATTATTAGCATAAGAAATCATCCCAAATCAACCATAAAGTGTGTGGTGCATCTGATGCAACAAAACTATCACTTTTAGACATATCGTTTCCTTAACTTTGAAACTTTATATCAAATGTCTATGAATATTGTTGAATATATTAACAGCTCTACATTTTGTGCATTCCTTATTATTCCCGGTTTATGTGCATCGCTTTCAGTATTCCTTTTTTTGACATAGAATGAAGGCGTCTCTGTTTTGCTCACAGAATTGTTTTGCCTGAACATTTGTTTGTTTCAACGGTTCTGAGTATGCTGACAATTTTGAGTTTAATCGAATACATTACTCGTACGAAGCATTTGCTATAAATCACCAAACTGAATCTTTTTGGTCACACAGCCGTACCATTTGTTTTCTACGCATATGGCTCCTTCATTGGGCTCAAACGTGTTTTTAAATTCCACTTTCAATTAAATATCAGTCGGATTACTTATGAATAATCCCATTTCCTACTAAAATTTCTTTGTACGACTAACCTGAACCTACCAGAAAAGTTTCTAACCTCTTCTCTTGCACGAAAAAATTGGTACGGTCATTGGTTTCGGTGAATGAAAATATGAATGCATTATTCGTTATCGCAATTTGATCGAACGACGCCCATCAACCGCACAGACGATACACCT
>JPKZ01001279.1:233879-259555 GCA_000803305.1 Toxocara canis
TCCAATTTTGCAGTAAATGTTTTTAGAAGCTTTCTATCTGGGCGTATCTGAATGCAATGGCCCTGCTTTTGATAAAGAATTGGGTGAATGATTTTTTGACAGCTCTGATTGTTGCTGTGCCGCACAATTGTTGCTTCGTTAAGTGCAGTACAACTTCCATTCATAAAGTTGTTTTTGAGTTTGTTTTTTTTTTGCCTTCTTTGTTGTGTTAATTGTTTGTTTTCTCCGCATAAAATTCATATTTAATCTCTAATACTGAGGAAAACATCAATGCACGCAATCGATGGTTTTCATTTCAAGCTTCCCTAGGAACTAGCATGTGAGCTAACAACGCCGCAGATCACTTATTTAAATGACGACTTTTGAGATCAGCAACCTCACAGATTCAAAATTGCATGCGTTTATTGACGAAATCATTTGGAAACAGTGAGACCATCAAAATTATTTCTCACAATTTTCCGGAAAAATTCTGACTGTTCCCATTTTCGACACTCATTGTTATCTTGGAAAATATGAAAATGATGAAGCTCTTAATGTGAATTGACGTACATTTCAAAGTGCCTATACTGACACTCATAATAAACGAGAAATAGATAGATGGAGGACGAGTAATCTCCAAGGTTAGCCAACCTACAGTTCTGCAACTGCTGATCTCCAACTTGCATACAGGCGGTCGGTAGCTGTTCGGATTTTGGCCGCTTAAATTAATATACGCGGATGATACACGAGTGTTTAATAAGCCCTTCTCCAACGGAAATCCTTGGCACAAGGACCAACCAAGACGTCCTGGAAAGCAATAGGCAACTCCGGAGTCTGACTTCTGAGACGACTCCAAGCCGATTGCAGGGTCAGCTTGCACGTTCTTACTCTTGATTTTACTTAGCCTGTATCAAGGCGAAACAGTTCCATCATTTGAATACTCAAGAGCAACAAACTTACTTTGATATAAGTTTGTTAGATGTATAAAACTAAACCTCACCAAGAAATTCAAACGGTACCATTAATCACTTTACTAACCGATTACTTAGTGGAGCCGAAAGTTGCGGCTCAAATGAACGCCAGCTGAGGAGACGAGCATGTCAAGAGAAACTCATTTGCGCGAAGCTGATCGTACGTGGTCGCCGTATCAGAGCCTCTGTTATCTTCAGGGGCTCATGATGGAAGGAAGGGGGGAGGGGTGAGGGTGAAAATGGGAGGGATGATTGCTGTCATGGGACTTCTGAGACGTGCAGAATTCATTGCATGCTCATTTTAGACGTATCTTTTCCTCCCCTGGGTAAGGCGCTGTCGTCGGGACTAGCGGCATCCGACGTAGGGAATAGAATTGGAGGAATATAAGTCTCGCTAACCCCCAGTGTTGACCGAGGCGACCGCGTTTGGGACTGAGAACGGATTCTAGAGAATGAGTCACTGTTGTGACTGTTTCAAGGAGAAGGCTGCTCACCACATCACGAATTGTGGCCAGCAACAGCTTTTGCGTCGCTTCCACCACGGTTCCCATCATTTGTTCTAAGGCTCTACGCATTGCGTCAACCATGGGCAATGTGATCCGTTCAATAGCCGATTTCATTTCAGAAGTGGTCATGCTGTTTGTCGCCATCGTTCACTACGAGGTTGTAGTTGAGTAGGAGAGGAAGTGAGTACAGATACAGATAGTTGTGGGCAGACAATGAAAAGTCGAAACAGTGTCGGAGGGATATGAGTGACCAAATCTAGTAACTAAATGGAGGAATACAACTCAGTAAATCGTAAATGTTCTTTATGGGAATTCCTGCGGCGAGAGGAAGGCAGTGGGATGGGGATGGGGGAGGGGGGTGGAGAAAGGAGGGGGGCGATGAGACGGTATGAAAAATATATTGACTAAGTATCACTACGTCACGGTAAAATTTTGCAGCTGGAACGTGCACAGTGCCCTTATTTGTCAGTTATTTTGATGCGAACAGTGAAGCCATTATACATGTTGCACACATATATGCACATATATACATATATATATATAATATATATATATACATATGTATATATGTGTATATGTGTATATGTCGTGATAATTCCAAAGAGATATACAAACGCCTCAAAAAAAGTTTTTGCTTCGATTCCTACAGAAACCTATCAAAAATCGTTTTCAAGGTTTAAAAGTTCCAGGTTTTCGAGGTATGAATTTAAAAATTCGTAGAACCAACTGATTTGTTTTTTTTTTTCGAATGAACTTCTTAGCCACCTTCGCTGTGCTACGGTATTTGGCGTGCTCGTTTTGGGCGAGGAAGCGACACTTGGGGAGAAATTTGAGACGCCGAAACCGCCTAAATTGGTTTATGTTTTCCTTCGGTTTAGCAATGGCGAACGATGAGTAGCTTTTGATTGTTTCGCATGATTACGCTCGAGTCAATATATGATTTTGAGAGTTCGCCAGTTTTTACCAACCTCGTTGCGCATTACCACGGAAAGTTTTCGCTTGTGCTTGTACCCCTTTGTTCACTCATATCAAACATTTGATGTCATCTGGTACATGGGGTATGCAGATAAGAAGCAGTCAAGTTAGGTAGTATCCTGGGAAATTAGGGTAAGGGAATGAGAAATGTGCTATCCATTTCTTTTCCGCGCACGTAATAATTACCTCGTGCCTCCGAAGTTTTTGTGTTACTTTGCTGGCTCGTTGGAATTTCCTTTTTTTGGTTCGGTTCCCCCGCAGAAATAGGGTTTGTTCCAATTTCTGAAACCCATTCAGTTCAATTCTCCTGAAAACTAATGATATAAATTTGCCGTTATTGTTGTTGTAGTTCCCATCCACTTTCGGTTTTTTTTGTCGCGTATTTCCTCAGTTTCTGCAATTAGCATTCCGATGAAGTAGATCGCATCAAGCTTACTTATTTTGATGCACAAATTAGGTAAAGTTGAATGATTAAGAATGCGCAGATTGTACAGATCGGGTGTATGCCGTTGGTGAACGTTTTGCAAATCGCACTACTTATGAGCGGATAGTGCATTTCAAGAACTGATCAGCAATCACGTCGGTAGACGTCGTTCAGTCCATTATAAAAGCTGTCTGAGAGTTTGCGGTGAATGGTGGAGTAAAGATTACTTGTGAACACCTGGCGAGCGGTAAGTGATTTGTGGACGTTATGCGAGTGGTACAAATCATTAGTCACCCATGCATTAGCTGAGATTTAACGTTCTTATCATCCCCAAACCCCCGTGCTCATCGATCAAACCCTTGTGTTTTCTTGCTGTGATCGGATCAGGTACACCTTGCTCCCGCATATGCTAACCAATCCGAGACCAACGATTTGATCTTGGCATTTCTGCACTCCCCATTTTCGGTTTTTATGATCGTTATGACATTGTTTGTTAAAAAGCCTTCTTTTAGGTGCTGAAGTTATTCACTTTTTCAGCAGAAACATTAAATAACATTCACTTATGCTCATTGTTTTCGTTCAGAATTGATGTTGCAAATGTGGTAAACAATCCGGCCGCAAAACTTTGATGAACCTTTGCTAAAATTTTCGTGGTGATTAAATATTACCTCCCCTCCGTTCAGCTACGCCAACCTTTGTTTTCTTTCTAATCGATGGGATCTCACGACCAAATCATTCCCATTATTTTTTGCTATATTGATTGAGTGAGTAATAGTTTGACGGCTGCTGGTAAAACATGGAGCGTCGTTCAAGCGGTGCGTCAGTAGAGGACGATGGTTACGGTGGTATGGAACTGGAGATCTATGATGCGATCGTACATTTTAAGAAGACTGGTGAATATCCACCGTTTGCTGATCAGCGCCTCAATCGGAACGCGCATTTTCACTGGAGGTATAACCAAATTTGCTTAAATTTCGGTGCCTTTCTTTGGGAGTTTTGCATCTGAAGTTTGGTGTTAACGAGAAGTTTAATACGGCTGCGTCACATCGCATCGGAAACCGAATGACCCTAGTCGATATTGTTGAAGGTAATTAAATCACCTACGGGCATTCTTACGTGGTCTATGGAAATTCTCTTTAAAGCAAATAAAAGCCGCGATACCGAACGAAAACACATTTTCTGAAAACACAAGCGGATAATTTCATTCCGTGCTTTATTGCTCAGAAGCGAGAGAACAATTGCAATTATTTTGTACTAGGCCAAATACGCGTTCTATTCTGTCCTAAAGTGGAAACTGTACTTGTACTTTCCGTTTTCGCAAAACATGTAAGGGTGCTGTACGGCACCGTACTTTGAAATTTTGGTTTGGTATGAATTACCAAACTGAAATTTCAAAGTACTGGTTCAAGGCACAGGCCCCTACAGTGCTATAAAGTAAGAATACTTTTGGTATCAGTGATTTTGCCACTAGTTTCTGCCCTTAATCTTTTATCATCGGTGTTGTGTCTGATATCATGATTCATCAGTTTAATTTATCTTTGTACTGTCTTTCTGTTTCCGACTAAGGAAATTGTGTAGCCTTCTGTAAAGTAATTTGGTCCAACCCTTCTACTATGGTTCCACTTACCACCTTTGCCAGCATCAGCTAATTACATCATTTAACTGCGTCTAGTGGTTTGCTCGTCGGATGCGCTATGGTGCTGGAATCAGCATACGCACTTGGGCGGTTAGAAAAATAATAGAGCATAAGTGATGCATGAGACATACAGGTATAGAATTGGGCGCATGCGTTGGCGGAAGGTGAGCAATACGGATATTGCAGGTTGCAGGAGATCGCAGGTCGCCTGACAGAAGTTCGCTGCACTTCTGGCAGCACAGCGCTTGCCTCTACCGGTCATTTCACTTCATTGTCACTTATTCTGCATATTTATGTGGGTATTCAGGTTACGTTGTCAGAATTTCGTGCTCTCGGACAACGACACATTACTTTACTGCAATCCGAACTGCCATGTTGACTCGGTTAGCGGCCCGAGGATCGTTGTTAAGAAGGGTGAGGCACGTGCGGCTGTTAAGATCGTGCACGAACGCATTGGACACGCCGGACAAAAGCAGACGTACGCCTTGCTGCTTGCTTGTATTCATGATTCATTTCTATCTTTGCAATTTTCATTTTAACCCTCAGTTTACTAGACGTCCGTGAGTCCAACGAACCATACTGAAATATCGTCTTTAGCAATTTCTAAACAGAACTCTGGGATGTAGGAAAAAGGTGGAGTCGTGAAGACTCATTCACCATGAATTTCAGAGCACCTTAACCTAGCTAAGCACCTATCACGAATGTTGACGTGTGAAACTAAATGTTACACAATTTCGAGATAACTTGTTGAGGTGCGTGCTCAAATGATTGTTCTATATGTGCGATGGTGCCTCATGGTCTTCACATGGGCAAGGTATTTCCCTCAAATATTAAGTCATGCCTCTAAGAATAGGGCAGGAATAGATGCGTAGTGAATGCCGTGCCATCTGAGTTTTCTGTGCAGAATTCAGCATTGTTTATTATTGTTTTGACCTCACTATATGTGCTTATAGTCTGTCTAATGCTGAGGAGATTATTTCTCACTGCAGCTTCGTCTCATGTGAATTTGAGCTTTGGACATTTCTGTCATGTGAATTTGAGCCTTAGATGGATGCATATATGACCTTACGTTCATATCTGCCTGACCTTTCATACATGTGACTGTTGCAGTAAGTGGGATATTCGCAGAGTGTTCAATGTAACATCACGCAGTACTTACATAGTTCCATTACTGCATAGTAACTGGACTTAATAAGCGTCGCCTTGGTGCCTCAATTCAGTAGTACCTTAACTTTTCTTTTAGGGGATTTTATCAGAGCACCTTTTTGATCTTGCGTTGCTGCAGGCACATGGCGGTGGCGAAACGTTTGTATTGGCGCAGTATACGTCGAGATACAATTCGATTCGTTTTCGATTGCGAAATCTGTCAGAAGAAGAGGGCGATCCGCAACAGGGCCAAAGAGTCGCAGGCATTGCCCGATTCTGTTGGTCGGTTTATACAAATTCACAGTTCACTTTGCCTCCCAGTTATATTTTTCCCTCAGAACATGTCTGACTTATGGCACATTTATGCGTTCATATGCTGTTGCAAATTTCTGTTTGCAAAGACTCATTGTGAGACTTTCATCTCTTTCCATATCACTCATGTACTTGGCATCCCCACTTCGGGGCGATACTTGCAGGTACAGCTCGATTTCCGGTTGAGGTTTCAGCTTGCTGGGCGAATTGTTTCTAAAAATGGAAGAGAAAAAAGGAAGGAGTTGAGTGAGAAAGTGAACTGTGATAAAGCAATAGTTCTGAATGAGATCTCAGATCATCTGTGTATGAGGATTGATTCATTAGCATGTATATATGAGTGCGCTTCTAGCTTGGCGGTATCATAGGGTCACTATAACCAGCGTTGCGGGCTCTGAGTGGATAACAAACAGCGTAGAATAATTCTCACCTGCGTACCCTTTCCAGGCCCAAGCGCTCAGCAGTTGTTCTGATACATCAGTGCATCGCAAAAACACTTTGCAAGCGCTGATTTCGAATTGATTCACGTTTTATGCGTATAGAAACTGGAACGCCTATGAGTCGGCCTTCACCGCAACAGTTTTACCCTGTTTGGCTGTGGCTGGTTTCGGTCATTGAGTGATATGATTTCGCGCAACTGGAATGAGAGATTAAATCTCCCTTCGTTACGATGCTAAGAGAAAGCCCGTCCGAAAACTTTCGTCTTACTGCGCTTGCTCTTAGACATTTTCTTCCTTGCCCATAAACTCTTCCCCTTCTTTTTGTTTATGTGGTTCAAATGTGAAAAGCTGCTGATATTTTAATGGCTGTAGGAATATTAATCTCGAATGGTTGTTGTAGAGTGGTTTTATTCATAATCGATGATGGTAATTTTCAGAAGTTTATATGACGTCAGATCCACCCCCGCTTGATGCGTCAGAGGCAATTGTTGCCGACAGGCTGCTATTGAACGAATCTACCAGTTACCTGGAGGCAATGCTTGAGGACGACAAAACTGTTGCTAGGATATCTCAGAGACAGGTCAGAGTGTCTGCTTCTTTTCTATTTTGTTTTCCTTTTTATCCTATCTGTTTTACATTTCATTTTTATAATTTCAGTTTTTAAAATTTTCTCTGTAATCTTTCTGTTCAAAAATCTCGTATTTTTCAAGATCTCCCAAGACTTACATCCTTAGAATCTTATATACCTGTATCACTTTTCTGTACTTCAGAAATTGCTAGTTTCATACCAGAAAGCGCAAAATAAAGAAGTTACCTGCAAACTGCCAGTTGTGCGACTCGGAAACTCGTTTGTTTGTCTGTAGCGTGGAAATCTTCAGACCGTTTTTTTCGACGTATTGTTACCATCCTATCGCAGGTCCCTCGTTGAAAATCAGGAAGTCTGTGCAGTGTCTCTTGCCGAATAAGGATGGATTGAGAGAGGTGCAATATCTGAAAGATACAGCCTTTAAAGGTTTACGATTATGTTGATGAAGAAGATATGGACGAATTTGGCGAGGTGTTTGAACAAATAGATGATGAATCAGGTGACGTCACTCATAACGAAGACTACATGCGGTTAGAGTTTGCTGTTGCATCTCTGTTTCATTTTGCTTTGTAAAACGGCTAATGCAAAGGAGAAGTAAGAATACTGCTTGCTGCACAAGGGAATAGAATTTTGATGCTCTAAATAAACTGTACCGTCTCATATGAGGCCGCATGGTGCGTAAAGTTCACTGCTTTCCCAAAGCCGGGTTATTTGAGATAGGAGCTCTGTAGTTGCGCCAAAAGGGAAGTCATCTTTAAGTTCTGTTCTGAGGCGGGTTGTTAGTGTAGAAGCACAGATTCTGAACAATTAATGATTTTCAAGTGAATTTTTTTTCGCTGTGAAAGTGCGGAACCTGGTCCCTTTCATGCCGGCTGTCGTTATTTATTATTAAAAACGCCTTTTTTTCAGGTCTATGTTCGGCGCTGGGATGACCAAAAACGAAGTAGCACCGGACGAAAGGGGTGACGAAGTTATCGGTTCGTTTCTTGATGAAATATCTAATTTATAAACTCATACGTAGACGCTGATTCCTCTCCCCTCTTATAGTTTGTTTCAGGCTTAGCTAATAACATTGACTTAATTGTTCCGTTCTGAGCTGACGAAGGGTGTCAAGTGAAGGCGGGTATCATTCCGCTCACGGAATTGGATGTGGATGAGCAAAGAATTTTTGGAGTGCGTCGAGTTGTACATTTTCTCACATGTACGATGATGAAATAATGAATTCATTCAACTTTTTCCGCTTTGAATATTTAATGAGTTCTCTACACAGTGACGCGATATGAGTCTGTGATGTTTCCTAGAAGTGAAATGTATATTTGGTGCTGGTAAATTGTAACGGTCGTGGTCCTCCCTGTTGTAGTGGACGAATGCATAAACGTCATTGAGGTCCAGTAATCAATAAATGAATAACTAATGCGTTTTAGTGGCTCGCATAACAACAGCCCTAATGATTATCGTTATGCAAATACAGTAGAGATTGTTACCATTACTTTATCGGATTAGCTCGTGGCATCTTTCGCTGTCATTAAAAGTTTCATTGTTCTTAAAGTAGTTTTTAACGAAATTTCACTGTAGTGTTTTCTTTTTAGATCCTATAAAGGCAAGCTCATCCTCCGCACGCAAGAGGTATCGATTGGCTGTACCGATGGAGCATGCTGAAACGCATATGCCACCCACAGTGGTCAACCACATGCCACCGAATCGTGTGTTCAAAAGATCTACAAGCTTTGCTGGTGCTATTTCAAGTATACTGCAAACTAGTTCACTGAGGAGAGGGTAGGGAAGTTGCTATGCAACTTTCGTTGATTGGAGTCATCTCCAGTTCGCTTCTTGACGAAGCCGCATGACCCATAGTTTTCTCTACTTTGAAAGAAATGACCGTGGAATACGCGCCCTATCACCTGCAGTAAGGGTCCATTAATACGAATTTCCCAGCTTCCCAGCGAAGTGTACCTTCCTTTCATTCTAGAAGGGAACTGTGCTGAATTAACGCTATTTTTTCACACTGTGCTAGATATCATTATTAGTAAGAAGACACGTGGCATTCCTGTGTGCTTTTGAGGAATGATCTATGCGGAGAAGAATATTTTTTCGCTAAGCTAAGGTAGAATACTAAAGATTGTTCATAATTCATCTTTGACTGTAATTGTTTGCCTTGTCGTTGAGTTACAAAATTCCGAACTGAACATAAAAATTGCCCCATAGCTCCAGCCTGTTTGGTTGACACGCAGATTGTTGTCTTTATCGTCGAAGTATTGGAGGAGCTATTCGGCTTTCCTCAGTTTTCGAACAGTTTGCCCAGGCTCCCGAAATCTAAATCTTTGGCGCAGCCTTCTTTTGCAGTTCTTCCTAAATATACTCAAGAAGTAGTTCGGGTCAAACGTTATACACCATATTCTAAAACCTCAAGTTTTTGCATGACGACATTCTTCAATCGGGATTTGATTTGAAAGGGGGTGGTGGGCAGCGGCTGCCGGTGTATGGTTGAAATTATGATTATTCATTGTTTAGGAGCCTACGAATCTCCGAGCGAAAAACTGGATGAAGAAAGAAGCGGTGATACGGACGAAATCGTTGACGTTGATGGTGTTGCAGTTACGCAGAGACGGGTGCACATTGCTAACCAAGCCAGTAAAAGATCGCCTATAGACTCTCGCATCAAAGTCACCATGAATGGTGATGATCTTGCTGGTACAAGCTGCTCCCGTTCTTTTACTTTGACTACAGATTGTAATCACTGAAACGTATTCCCTTCCCGCCCTTCAAGCTTTCACACTACGAACTAAATAGCATCCGTTTGAATCGGCTTTCTTCTGCATCATATCGGCTGTTGAGTTAACCTACTTTTTCTTACTTCTCTTCATCCTCCCCCCTCCCCACCCCCCTTCCCAACTTTCCCCTCCTTAAAGAAACCTGAGGATGACGATGAAATAATGAGCATAATAAAGATGAAGGAGTACAGGCGTCATCAGCTGACGGTAAGTGGGAAAAGCTATGCATAACAGAAGAACTTGTATCGCTGAAACTACATAAGGAATATCATTGGAATGAAACGGTAAGGTGACCCTTTTTTAGAGACTTCTTCATTCACTGCTCACATCTGTGGAAACAGTATATATTTTCTGGTTTCGATCCCTACAGTCATTGCTTATTACTGCTTTTAAAATGCTGGAATATCCGTTTATGTTTCCCTTAGAATATCTCTTTCTTTGTTCGTCATTATTTCGAAACTGTGAGCTGTCGCTTAAAATGAGTATTGCCTGTCAGTGGGACAATTGGCGAAAGCAATTTTTTCCACTGGCCTTTAAAATTCGCCCGAGTTTTTAACAAACTAGTAATTTTTTGCGAAGAGCAAAGTATTTTTCAGTCAGGTCAGCGGCTGCTGTTTTTTTTTTTAAGTTGGCTGCATCAGCTGCAAAGCCACGCTTGATTGGTTTTGCTCAGCAGCTGGCATGTCAACATTTTTGTTACGGGAGTGCTATATCGGATAATTTGCCAGAGTCAGTTTTACTGCGCAGTTGCCTGTGATTTTCTCGCAGGACGTTGTGCGCATATGTATCTCTCGTTACCTACATCAGCAAATCGCCAAAGTCCTCCACGTTATCTGCTTTCGCAATATATTTAAAATTTTAACATCTTTTTCGTCCCAATTTTTCGCTTACCCGCCGCCCCCAAGTCACCCTAATTTTTCTTTGCTAGCGTGGTGATGAAGTAATGTCTCATTTGCATCAATTCATCTCGTAATCAACGCAGTCATACCCGTGAACTTTAAGCACCATCCAGTCTTAAGGATCTTCCCATATTATTGATAACGAGTAGAACCTTTATATAGAATCTTCATTTCCGTACTTGCCGTATTGATGACGTTTCGCAGCAGCACCGAAAACGTCATTATGCGCATATCATACTTTAACTTTCTCAACAGTTTACGGAGTTTTCGCACTTTTTCCAGATTCTAATGCTACAAGGCAGTTTGGTCGTTTGGATTCAGAAGCACGAATGGCAGCGCCATCCGGCAGCTATTGTTATGCTTCTCGTCCATCAGCCAGCGTATACGACCGAAATACTGGGCAAGCACATCCTCTTTCCTTTCTCATTGTAAAATTGAAAAGAATGATATTACGTGATCCGTTATTACGCAGATATTCTTGAGCAGTAGAAATATTAACCACGGTTGAACCCTTTTGTCCCTTTCTTTCCTAACCTCCATTTTCTACTAGACAAGAGAAATGATTATTATGCAATTTCTTCTTTTCTTTTCTATTCCTATCAAAAAAATCATTATGGAAATAAAGTGCTGTCACCTTTTCCTCTGCCCTCCTCTCCTCCTTTTCCTTTGCCCTCCTCTCCCCCTTTTCGTCTGCCCTCCTCTCCCCCTTTCCTCTGCCCTCCTCTCCTCCTTTTCCTTTGCCCTCCTCTCCCCCTTTTCGTCTGCCTTCCTCTCCCCCTTTCCTCTGCCATCCTCTCCCTCTTTCGTCTCTGTTTACATATATTTTCGCGAGTCATCTTCTTCCGCCTAAAGTTATGAGTTATGAATTTTCGGACCATATTTTATTGATTGTGATTTTTTAAACAAACTCCGTAATTGAGATAAATGTTACAACTATCATGCAAAAAAAAGCTTTACTTAAAACTAACGTACTAGATTAACTTAAAGCTAACCTGCAGGATAGTCTTCATTGGACAGCATATGCTAAGGGCGCCGAAAGTTTCCTTTATTCTAGCGATATTTCTCAAGAGTTTTCAATTCTTTCTAGTTCGTTGCTGGCTGTGGCTTGGAAGTCGTGAAATTTGCTGATGGGCGCACTTTTCTTTCTCAGATTTTGGTGGATTTGAGATGCGCTGATGTGTATAATCATAATAATAGCTAGCGGTAAACATTTCTTTTATATTCCATCAGTCAGCAAGGTTGCTATTATGACTTCCACATATATCACAGAAGCGCTAGTTTCGTATCAAAGCTCAGATCCGAAATATTGCGCTGTAGCGTTAGAAGCTATAAATTTCAGCTAATGGTTGATAGTCGCTAACACCACTCTTGAATGAACCACTCAGGGTAAATTGGCAGAGATACAGTCTAAAAATTTCTGTGATGAGAACACTATATTCGATACTATTTTGCCTACTCCGATCGATCTTTTCTTTTTTCGAGTTTTTGGTTGGGAATTGCCTGTGCGTCCATTTTTGTGCTCGTCTTTGAAGACGTTTCCTTTCGAACTCGGAGTCTGAGTGAGAGATGTTGCCCAGTGGTACAACCACGTTAACCATATTCGGTTAGAAAGAAACCCCATGATCTCTTTTTTTCAGTTTATCGAGGAAAAGATTAGAATACACTTAAGCTTAAGCGATTTTCAGTATAGTGTCTTTTGAAGTCGCTTTCTAAAGACTGTACTCACTTTATATACTGTACTGTATCGTAGTGTGAGTAGTCCAGTAATTACACAAAAATGGAAGTTAGGAGCGCAGTGCAAAATAGTACTTTTATTTAGAAGTAACCTACAGAAGGGGCATGATACAGACAGGGACGCTGTGTGCGAAATGCAGTGTAGCTGCTTGACGGCACCGGTACAGCACAGTGTACTATAGCATTCATCTCAGAAACATTGGTGCGGTGATGTCAGTGACGGTGATATACTGATATGGCTGAAGGATTTGTTTGGAAAAGGGGAGTTGTACTTGATGCTGATTAGCCGAATAGAGTTCAGTGCTAAAATGCGATCAGCGAGGCGGCAGTCGCAGCTGCTACTTTCACTTACAATTTTGATCGTAGGCACACATTGAACATCGATACCCAATTTACCTATGCGAATTGTAACCCACAGGGATGCAGCATTTCAGCTGGTTAGAGTAGAACGCATGTGTTGTTCCAGCGAACTACCATTTGCAGAAACGAAAACAGTGAAGGGGGAGAGGGATGAATTCAAGAGGTTACATTCTTATTGTTCCAGAGTAACCGGCGTTCGTGTAAGGTCTGGGATGAATCATTATGTTAGGAGAAGGATGCCTCCATATATGGTTCAGCGTAGCGCATATGACGAAGTGATAGCCGATTCGCCATTGGGTGCTGCTGGAACGATCATCTCTAGTGATAAGGAACTAATCAGACTGCAAAAACAGGTGTATCATTCCTCCCCATTTGTTCATTGACAAGTCGCTTCATTTCTTATTTGAGGGTGACATTTACTGATACGACAGCCCTGTCAACCTAAATTTTTTGCTCACCGGGAATAATGAGTGCTGGTAATGATGGCATTGGCTTCCTTTGCCATGAATATTTTTAGCACGAAATTAAATTATTTAATGATTTTCAAATATTCAGTGATGTTCATGTGCGCCCTACGTGGCCTTTTATTGTTTCATCCATATTTGATCCACATGAACCATAAACTATGGGAGAACAATTGCGTTAATTATAATCATTGAATCTAATCTGTACTTTAAAATCACATTACTTATAATATGTAAATGAAAATTTTTTTGAATAATGTTCACGGTATGTGGAGTACACTTGGACAAGGTAATGACAATTTGCGTTTATTGGATTGCAAGTTTTAGTGCGGTGCGCACATGCAAATTTGCATATTTATGTGTTTGGACCCCACACTCAATGTTCTTACGGAATAATGATGCATAAAGGGGGCATGAAATCGGCGAGATTATTACTTGCAAACAGTTAAGAAACACTGATGTAAAGGTTGAACTATCAATGTCGGTTAATGTACCCGTTATGTATATAGTTTTTTTTTTTAGAATTTCAACCGCCCAAATAGAGACAGCAGTACTTTTTAACGAAAAAGGAACGGCAAAACACATGACATTAAAATGATGGGTTGTTAATAGAATGGGATATTTCTCAATTGGACTACTGCTCATAAACATTTTTTGGCGCTTTATGACGCAGTCCGCTAAGGAGGATTGCGCTTTAGATTTGCACACAAATAGATTTTCTCAAACGGCATTGGAACAAAATTTTTTAAGATCATTAAAAATATTTGATTGTACTTCATATTTCAAAGTACTGAGTCTTATAGTATTCACCGTTAAATACAAGTCCTCGTATGGATTGGAAAATAGATAACGCCATAAGTCATTGCTGATAGAGTCTTCCCATACTTTCTCTTTCGGTCATCGCCGCTTCAATAGATTTTTTATTAATTACTGCGACATCAATTGTAGGTGGATTGTGCTAAACGTATTTCCTTCTTTTGTTCTTTTCCGACGTCACCCCTCCCATTAGACTCCATTTGGTGTGCTTAGACGTCACCGGCAGCCGGTCTCACTTGCCGAACGTATGCTAACAACTGCGTTCAGCTGTAAAAATCAGTCGTGCGCGGCTACAAATGAAAGCCAAAAAGGGTGAGATGGTTGTGCTTGTATGTTTGAGTTGTTTATATTTTGTTCGCAATTGCAGGTACTTTTACTGCAGCGGCAGGTGTATACAATGAAGAAACAGTATCTGCAAATGAAAATCGATAACTTTCCGCACTATCATCAACACCATAGTGTTGACATGTTGCGTCGGCTGGAGGAAGAGATCCTGCCGCCAGATGAGGCGCCTACGGTAGCCGGGAATGAGGAGGTACCGGCCGAGGGAAGTATTTGCGTGGAGCGGTAGTTTTCCTGTGTTTTTGTTTTTTTTTTTCGCAAACTTAACGGACTTTGAGTGGCCTGGAGGGTGGGGAGGAGCGGGGGCAGAGGTCGAGAATCGACCAGAAAACAGTCGGATGAAAGGAGAACGCTACAACGAATAAGCTTTATTTCTGGGTGTTACGCCTGCCTTGAAGTGCAAATATCATTTTGCTATCTAAGTGCCAAAATATCTTCGGAACCTTAGGCCGATTGCGAATATCGAATATTTCTGGTTTGTCCTCCTTGGTTTTAATCTTCCCAAATTCATTCACTTCTCTATTTCGTTAGAAAGAGCAGAAAATAAACTGCCCCAGACCCGCCTCAATGTTTTCACTATGAGTGAGGAGCAGACTTCGTATTGAGTGCCTTTTTTTCTCGGTTCAACCATGATGCAATGACCAAAATTGTGGATCGTCCCGAATCGCTTCGTGTTAGTGACTTTGTTTTGTATTAACTTTTACGTGCGTGTTTTATATGAAATTTTTAATTGTAGCGCTTTTCGTTATTTTCACACATTCGATTGCATGAATAATTATGTCCTGCTTACGAATATGAATAAAGAGTTAAAAAAATATGGAATTTTATCGTTTAGTTTCTCAGCTGCACTCATAAACTTTCACATTGTTTGATGCTAATTTTGCCTCAAATCTGTTTGTTTTTTTTAATCGTATTTTAACTTATTTTGTCTATGCAACAGTTTTTTGTTGTAAAATCAGCGAGAATTCACACTGCTTTCTAACTGAAACTTCTAATCATCTAATCAATATTATCATCACTAGAAACACTTATGTATCATTACATCTATGTTTCAACCGTAAAAGACAATTCTTATTCCAGAAAAAAAACTAACATTTACTAACTTTTCCATTATTGTAAGCACTCACTATTCACCATTTCAAACGCATTTGCCTTTGCTGTATTGTTTACGTTGGGCGACTGTACTCTCGTCAATGCCATAATTCCAGTGAGCTGTTTGTTCCTTGGTTATCTTTTGCATATAGCATTGCTTGTTTTTATCACTGTTGAATGTATTGAATGTCAGTTTCGAGCTGTAGACGTTGCGTTTTTATTGACTGATGATGGCACCCGATGCTCACAGGTTTAAAAAAATTTAAATCTAACGACGTTTTCGTTTTGCTTTTCAGCTGCAATACACTGTTGTCATGAGGTGAGCATTTTCAGTAATTCTTGCGAACATTGGTCGGGAGTAATTATGCAGTTGATGCCAGAGCTAAATACAAAGGGAGAACGAAAGCGAAATATACGGCTAGTTTAGATTCAGGTAGTATGCTGTCGTGCAACTTTTTTTTTGAATCGTACAGGTCTGTTGCTTCATGACGCACCGAGCGATTTCTTAAAATGACATGCAGCGTTGTTCGTCAAGAACATAAGGTTAACTCATTAAAGCACTTCCAATAAAGCTCAACCGGGAAATTCGGAAATGGCGAGATATGTTTGCAACTGTTTTTGCCAGTCTTCAAAACGTGTACTGCTTCATAATTGGGGTATTGTTGCTAATTGCAAGAAAGTCACTGTAAAAGAATGGAAATTTTGTTAAATAACGTTTGACAGTTTCTCAGAAAGAAAAACTGCTATAGAATTATTAATTATTGCTTGCTGATGGCTAAGACATGAGAAATTTGCCTGTCTCAGCGTCAACGTGATCCGCTCGTACTGTTGATTGCACATTTCTTTCTCCCTCAGAGTCGACAATTAGCATGTTTTTGACTGTTTCGTGGAATTTAATCGGGAAGTGCATCAGAAAGGGACGAAAATTGCGGATATGGATAAATCCAGTCGAGGAATCGAAGAAGAATCGTATAGGAACGTACTTGTTTTTTGTCGAGACTGTGGTGCAGTAAAACTGCCTGGACGCTGTGAATTTAGTGGATGGACTGAAAATGATCTTTGCAAATATAGCTTAGCATTTGTGTGGCTTGCGTGGTTTCGTGTCTCACTGTTCTTTCTTCATACTCCTAACAACCGTATAGCTGATTTGATCTGATTTATGAGACAGCCCGATTCGCCAAGGAAGGCAGTGAGTGGTACGGTCAGAGGTTAGGAGGTGACAAGAAAGTTGTAATGTTCGATGAACTGCAGCAGGATGTCACAAAATGCAAATTCCATGGTTGTGAATGAAATCCTCCGAATACCTTTCGGCATGTTTTACCTATCGGCACATATAAAATTAGGTTGCTGCTTTCGAAAGTTCGCATTTCTAACCGAGGATTTAAAGTAACGTAACTTTGCTTAAGCTTAAGCTTCTTAATCGAACAAATCACCAAGGTAACAAGCACATTTTCTCTGACAAGACAAGTTTCGTTACGCCAGAAACCGAAAAATCCGAATCCCATAAGTTGATGAGTTCTTCGAATTCCTTTTTGAGAGCTTCTTCGTTATAGAATATTATTGTGGGCAGAAGGAGGTTCAGTGGTTCGAAAGGTGCTAGCCCGTGGGCGACAAGTCGTGCGAATAGACTAGGTGAGGTAAAATTTATACCTACATTCTGCCAGTTTCCTTGCCACGATTCGTGATGCGTGTTGTCATGCACGAGTGTTGAGCCTTTTGGGTTGCGCTCTGGCGTATGCCTGGGAGGTTCATCTGCGCCGATCCACTGACCGTTTGTGATTATCATACTATATCCATTTTTTGCCACACGTAATGATTCTTTCTATTAAAAAAAGGTTCTATTTCGTTTCATAAAAGGACCAAGTTGGCGATATATTGGAGCGAAAACTCCTTCCTCATATTGAGACCATGTGGAACTCATTTTTCCAGCTTTTTCATTTTGCGACTGAACGCGAGTGATGTGACATCGTTGAATTACCGCACAATTCTCGTGCTAGTTAGTGCGCAGTTTACCATGGATCTATTTCATCTAGCATCTTCAGTCTTTCGTCGTCGACCCGCATCTCGTACCTTTCACGTGGTTCACTTTCAAAAAAACATTTCCCACCCTTGAACTCTCGGTAACAACTGAGGACGGTGCGTTCGTGACTGTAATTCTAATCCAAATGCGCTATTGATCTTCCTAGCAGTAGCGGTAGACTAGATGCCATTCTTCCACTCGCGAAAGTAAATTTCTCGATAAGTGCGACAACAAGCCTTGAAAAAAAAAGCGTTCAACAAGCGAAAAAATCTGGAGAGAAAACAATAAAAAACAACAGGGCCTGGGAAAGAGAAAAAAACGCTTCAGGATGATGTATAACAAGATGCAAAAGAGCATTCAATGCATTGGCAGACTGTCGCAGACACTGGGCAGGAAGCATTTAGTTGACGGAATGGGGGAAGGAGGAAAGTAAAGGCGTCTGTGCTTTATAAATCGCAAAATTAAAACAAAGTCAAATCACTTGAAGGAATGTGCGACATTTCTTTGAAAGTTTTATTGCTATCGGGACCGTAAAGGAATCAACGTTTAAGGAGCCTGGGCGCTTCGTAAAAATAACGTGAAGACAACGCCAGCAAAAGAATGTGCTAAAATTGCCGGCATATGGAAAGTGAACAGTTCCTGGCGATACGTAATATACTTGAAGCCCATCCGGAAGTAATCCACCGCCCTAAACATCACTGGGGTAGGTAGCTAACAGTTTTTGGTTCTATTTGTCTACTACATTTTGATTCGTATGTGTATTTTGAAAGTTGTGCTTTTACATGTGTTAATTTTATATTGGTGTCTTCGATTTGCATAGCGCGGAAATTTCAGCTCGGTTCTTAGTAATTCGCGCATTCATCATTTTGGGGTACTTCAAGGCTCTCAGTTATTAGTATTAAAATTAATGTGGAAGGATTTTATTCCAAATACTACTTCAAATATTACGCAGAAGCGCAGCTTTTTAAACAAGTGACTCATTTGCAGTTTGGAGGCTATGCATCTGCTATAGCATGTCGACGGTTATGTACGTGAGCACATTCGTTACTTATATGAAGGATGATGCTGGGAAATGGCTACTTTGACCGTTACGAAAAGTCCTCAGTGGCCACGTCGTCAGAATCGGGTCCCAGAGCAGAGATGGTATCAACAAAGATTTTAGTGACGGCTTCCGTTTTAGTTTGATTTTAGATTCCGATAGCTGATTTGAAATTAATAGCGTCGATAAAGTTGACTTGTTGTCTTTAAAAATGACTGCTGGAAGGGCTAAGTTCTTTTGAAGAATATATTTAACGGATGTGCACAAACTGTTGTCAAATGTTAGCGATGAAATATTTTGGACGGAAGCATTTCGGTGTTTAAACCGCGGGAAGTGAGGCGAGCGCTTATCCTGTACATTTATGGCCTAGGTATGTGCTATACACGTCCACAGCATGGTTTTCCAAGTCATCATTAGCTGAGAAGGACGTTTGTCTAGAAACCATAAGATTCACTACTTTTAAGGCAGAAGGTTGTTCGAGGAGCCATTTGTGGAGGATGTGGGCTTTATTTGAGCCAACGTGATATAATATACTTAACATATCGCATCTGAGGGTAAAGTCCGCCAGTGTGTCTCTTCCTTCTCTGCTCGATCCATCTCGCGTGCATTTCTATCTACTACATCGATTTTCCAGTGGACCAGTGGAAGGAAAATGTTATCGAAACATCTAGTCGCACTTGTACAGGTCGAATACCGTAGCCGACTGATGCAGAATATTTTTTCCGGCTATGAAACGATCCTTTGTGGTTTTGGGCAGTGGCCTCATCATGTTGGTAGCATTTGCTTCGTTTTTCAATAATAAGCCACTGTAGCGTGTATGACGTCACGGCTTAAATGTTTGAAGGCTTGATTGCAGTTCTTGTGCTTAGAGCCTTATGTTTTGAGGTGCGGCCCGCACCACAATCGATAACGAGTCTGACCTCTGCCAAAGGAAAGCACTACCGAGCAGTCGGGAGCCGAACCTTGGTCCTTCGCCTGTCGGGCGATGGCGCCATCCGCTGAACTACTGGTCGGACTTGTGGTTTTAAGAAAAGCAGTCTAAAAATAGTTTTAAATTCTCCTAGTAAAGTACAGTTGCTCTTTTATATCCCTTACTTTTTTTTACTGTTTATCGCCTCTTTCATGCTTCCTATTGCCATTCTCAGATGACACTGTATTCAGCATGTTGTCTCCAAAATAAAATTAAGTTAAAATAAGGCAGCTTTCCGCATTCCGACCGTTCCAAGGAGCATCGAACAACGTATCCGTTAAGCTAACGCCTCCGAATGTTCCTCTGAAAGACTTTGCCATACTGGATCGCAAGTGTCTACAGTAATGCAAAATGTGTTCTATCACATTATTTAATGAATGCTCTGATCGCACCCTTAGCGTGAGTAATGAGCGCAAACGAAAAATTGCATGGACCGGCGAGGACTCAAACTGTGATTTTTTCACGAGAAACTTCGAGTAAAAAAGATACTTCGAACGCACTTCAGTCAATGAAAATGAATCCGTAATTTTTACTTTGGTAGCTCCCTTAAAGATCGGTCGGTGAGAGGTCATTGAAGCCCTCACTTGGGACTCGCATATTCTATTTGAGTGATCTTCTTTATAACGCAAAGGAACGGTGCCAGGGTTATTATGCGATCGAATGACGACTCGTTAAAGAAGGAAGGGTTACGGCCCACATGCGTAGTATGTTGTGATATGCATTGAAAGAGTGAGATTTTGGTGAGGGAGACATCACCAAAATTCATTCGTTCGCTTGTGCAGCGTGACCCAGTAACACGAAATTCTTCGCCATCAAACGACGACCTTCGACGGCCACTACGAGTGCCTACCGCCGACAATCATAACGCGCTTAGCTGGACTCTTCTCGCTGTCAGGGTCAAACAATCGCCTGATTCCCGTTTTATTTCACTAATATCTCTAGTTTTGATTCCGTGAACTTAAACTGCGTTGAAGTTGCTAGCATGGGCGTCTATGGGGTCTAAAGAGTGAGGGAGACCACGGATTTCACTAGAGAGTTTCTTCAGGGTTAGTAGCTTCAGGTCAAAAGCGATAGCAATGGGGAGTTCATCCGTAGATCTCCTGTACAGTTAGTGTACAGAAAACCTAAATAGTATCAGTATGAAAGTGGAACACTTTCTTCGGTTTTTAAGATTTTCATAATATCTTCAAATTCTTACCGTGGGAAAATCGCTTTTGTCGCTTTGAGAGAGTCAAGGTGATAGTGTTCTTTCCACTCTCCAGTTTCGACGCATTTGCTCACTAGACGTCCTTTCATCAAATGCCATAGAAATGCCTTAATAAATGTTCTTTCTCACTCGCCTTAAAACCCAAACTGTGTGCCTCTCGGAGTACAGGGTTATGATAGTAACTTACAGCCCCTCACTCATCTTCCGCGTCATCGCATACAGATATTTCGCAACTAGTGTATCTATTTGTGATGAACTGACTGCGAGGAAACTGTAAGAAGTTTTCTCACTTTTCTTCCGTAAAATTACACCAAAGATCATTATAAGAAACGTATGGTTCCAAAATATTCGTGAGTTCTCTTTTCTGCATGTGCGTATTCTCAACGCTGCATGCTACGAAACAAATGTCATGTTCGCAAACGCGCGCGGCACATGCCGAGTGTGCTTCCATCATATTTGCGTAATCACAAAGGATAAATATGCGATTACATTACTTCGTTCGTCAGGTGTTCAGTACGCTTCTAATGATGGCCAAAAGTGATGAAACGTTGATGAACGGGCATTCGTTATTGTTCAACTGTAACCGTAGCAAAAACTCAATTTTCGTCTCGAATGCCAATACATGGCCGAGCTGATCAAATATGCAAGCAGCATTATAGATTTTCATAATATCTTCAAATTCTTACCGTGGGAAAATCGCTTTTGTCGCTTTGAGAGAGTCAAGGTGATAGTGTTCTTTCCACTCTCCAGTTTCGACGCATTTGCTCACTAGACGTCCTTTCATCAAATGCCATAGAAATGCCTTAATAAATGTTCTTTCTCACTCGCCTTAAAACCCAAACTGTGTGCCTCTCGGAGTACAGGGTTATGATAGTAACTTACAGCCCCTCACTCATCTTCCGCGTCATCGCATACAGATATTTCGCAACTAGTGTATCTATTTGTGATGAACTGACTGCGAGGAAACTGTAAGAAGTTTTCTCACTTTTCTTCCGTAAAATTACACCAAAGATCATTATAAGAAACGTATGGTTCCAAAATATTCGTGAGTTCTCTTTTCTGCATGTGCGTATTCTCAACGCTGCATGCTACGAAACAAATGTCATGTTCGCAAACGCGCGCGGCACATGCCGAGTGTGCTTCCATCATATTTGCGTAATCACAAAGGATAAATATGCGATTACATTACTTCGTTCGTCAGGTGTTCAGTACGCTTCTAATGATGGCCAAAAGTGATGAAACGTTGATGAACGGGCATTCGTTATTGTTCAACTGTAACCGTAGCAAAAACTCAATTTTCGTCTCGAATGCCAATACATGGCCGAGCTGATCAAATATGCAAGCAGCATTATACAGTATAGCATTTGGTCGTGAGGCACGTAAATAAATTTACATGACTTTCAAAAATGTGAAAAAAAACGATTGATTTAAGGCAGCAAATTCACAGAAAAATGAGACGCCTTCATGACATGAGATTAAACGGTGTCGATGGGTATAGCCAGTTGTTAATTATGCAGACCGTTTTGAACAACTAATAAATAATCGTAGGTGGGAAAAAACATGCGTTGGTGTTAAGAATGTGACCCCAGTTATCAAAACAAAGTGCGAAGAACACATACCACTGTGTCGTGCATGCACACCTAAACAATAAAAACAGTAGCTGCAACTGATGCTTTGATGACAATGACGACGATGTTTGGAAATTGATAGGAGTCGCCTAATATTTCGTTGTTTTGGACGACATTAAGCTTTTGCTGTGATCTTTGGTATTCCTCAGTAATACAATACAATTGCTTCTTTGTTATTAGATGATAGGGGTATGCTTATTCGATCATCTTGCTTAAGCTGAACGCTTCTTCTACGGTCGATTGATTTCCTTAGCGAAGAACTCTCTTCGCCTCATAATTTAGACCACAATGATCACTAACTGACTTTCAGTAAACGAACACTACCTACTTGCGTTTGTCATCTTTACTTATGTGAAACAGTTATGCTTATTCGCCTAATCATCCGCTTTTCCGAACGACGGAAGTGTTTATGGGCAGAACATTACGACATAATTTTAAGGATTAACTAATGCAAGTTCTGACCACGTTTAATTTATACATCTTTAAACCACCGCCAATGAAGCATTCTATTATTGAAACCGGATTTCTGGTGCAGTTATTCAAATTTCAGATGTTCTTACTCTTAACGTCCGCAGTGGTTTTGATAGCGACGAACATCGAAGCGGGGAATGTGGCTCTCTGCAAAGATCAGAAGGACTGTGCCACATGCGCTCAGTCTTATATTTACGTGTTTGGATTTAGAGAGTATTGCAGGTATTCATTTTTAAGAGTTGCTTTTTCAGTTTCTCAAGCAAAAAAGCTCAAAGAAAAGTAAAAAATAAGCGTTAAAATTTACGTGCAAAATTTACACATGGAATTCGTATATCACTCATTAAAAAACCCGAATATTTTCATCTATATATTTACATATACGCATATAAATAAAACGAATCGGCAATAAATTCGTTTACACTCACTTATTGAATTTCAAAACTTTTTGCATTTATATTAGTTTATTTTAAAACTCTTGCATTTATATGAGTTCGTTCGAACTTGTCCGCTATTTCTGGAAGGTGTTATACACCAAACTGATAGCGGGCATTAATTTTGTTTTCAGTTTGACACATCGGCAGCATATGCTGTTCAGCGTTATGTAAATAATATATGACAACTACTCAACAAAGAATGACGTTACAACCAAATTTCCGTGTCGATGCTTCTCTATTGGTGTTGCTCGAAAGCTTTCGAATTTTCGTGTTTTGCTTACTCTCCTTCCTTTAATCGATGTGCCGACTTGGGCGAAAAAACTTAAGGTGGTGTGTATCCTCACAATCATGTGGTGGTCCGTTCGCGTGTGCACCAGGAAGTGGCGTGGTACAACGAGAGCCTTTCGAATGCCCTACGAAGGCACCGATCGTTAAGGGACGTAGATATACCGACAAGTTGGGGCGCTCACTATTCGCGCTGTGTCTCGCAGTTAAAGAGGCCGACCCTACGCTTTGTCTGGCAAATAACAGACCGGATGTCAAGTTAGACAACTGTCTTCTCTTTAGTGAATTTTCCCACCCCCTCCCCTCCTTCTCCCTCCCTATATTAGTTTTCATCCTCTAGTCCATCAATTGTACCTGGCTACATAACGAGCCTCCCCCAAAATGTGAAAAAAAACGATTGATTTAAGGCAGCAAATTCACAGAAAAATGAGACGCCTTCATGACATGAGATTAAACGGTGTCGATGGGTATAGCCAGTTGTTAATTATGCAGACCGTTTTGAACAACTAATAAATAATCGTAGGTGGGAAAAAACATGCGTTGGTGTTAAGAATGTGACCCCAGTTATCAAAACAAAGTGCGAAGAACACATACCACTGTGTCGTGCATGCACACCTAAACAATAAAAACAGTAGCTGCAACTGATGCTTTGATGACAATGACGACGATGTTTGGAAATTGATAGGAGTCGCCTAATATTTCGTTGTTTTGGACGACATTAAGCTTTTGCTGTGATCTTTGGTATTCCTCAGTAATACAATACAATTGCTTCTTTGTTATTAGATGATAGGGGTATGCTTATTCGATCATCTTGCTTAAGCTGAACGCTTCTTCTACGGTCGATTGATTTCCTTAGCGAAGAACTCTCTTCGCCTCATAATTTAGACCACAATGATCACTAACTGACTTTCAGTAAACGAACACTACCTACTTGCGTTTGTCATCTTTACTTATGTGAAACAGTTATGCTTATTCGCCTAATCATCCGCTTTTCCGAACGACGGAAGTGTTTATGGGCAGAACATTACGACATAATTTTAAGGATTAACTAATGCAAGTTCTGACCACGTTTAATTTATACATCTTTAAACCACCGCCAATGAAGCATTCTATTATTGAAACCGGATTTCTGGTGCAGTTATTCAAATTTCAGATGTTCTTACTCTTAACGTCCGCAGTGGTTTTGATAGCGACGAACATCGAAGCGGGGAATGTGGCTCTCTGCAAAGATCAGAAGGACTGTGCCACATGCGCTCAGTCTTATATTTACGTGTTTGGATTTAGAGAGTATTGCAGGTATTCATTTTTAAGAGTTGCTTTTTCAGTTTCTCAAGCAAAAAAGCTCAAAGAAAAGTAAAAAATAAGCGTTAAAATTTACGTGCAAAATTTACACATGGAATTCGTATATCACTCATTAAAAAACCCGAATATTTTCATCTATATATTTACATATACGCATATAAATAAAACGAATCGGCAATAAATTCGTTTACACTCACTTATTGAATTTCAAAACTTTTTGCATTTATATTAGTTTATTTTAAAACTCTTGCATTTATATGAGTTCGTTCGAACTTGTCCGCTATTTCTGGAAGGTGTTATACACCAAACTGATAGCGGGCATTAATTTTGTTTTCAGTTTGACACATCGGCAGCATATGCTGTTCAGCGTTATGTAAATAATATATGACAACTACTCAACAAAGAATGACGTTACAACCAAATTTCCGTGTCGATGCTTCTCTATTGGTGTTGCTCGAAAGCTTTCGAATTTTCGTGTTTTGCTTACTCTCCTTCCTTTAATCGATGTGCCGACTTGGGCGAAAAAACTTAAGGTGGTGTGTATCCTCACAATCATGTGGTGGTCCGTTCGCGTGTGCACCAGGAAGTGGCGTGGTACAACGAGAGCCTTTCGAATGCCCTACGAAGGCACCGATCGTTAAGGGACGTAGATATACCGACAAGTTGGGGCGCTCACTATTCGCGCTGTGTCTCGCAGTTAAAGAGGCCGACCCTACGCTTTGTCTGGCAAATAACAGACCGGATGTCAAGTTAGACAACTGTCTTCTCTTTAGTGAATTTTCCCACCCCCTCCCCTCCTTCTCCCTCCCTATATTAGTTTTCATCCTCTAGTCCATCAATTGTACCTGGCTACATAACGAGCCTCCCCCA
>JPKZ01001279.1:259649-277890 GCA_000803305.1 Toxocara canis
ATGCCACTAAAATGAGAGCAACATCTATGCAGACCGCCGGGGGATCCGTTCCAACGTTATTATAAAACGCAAAAGAAATAAAAGTGATGAATGTACTGAAAATCTTCTATCATGAACGCTGCGCTAGAATTTATAAACACCCTTTGCGCCGACGATTTTTTACCCTTAAAGTATGGACAAATGAAAACTTAAGACCATAATTTTTTTTCGAAAAATATGAGTGGTATGGCTATACTTTATGGAGCCATTAATTCGGCGAAACATCATACAAAATAGAAGAACGGCTTGAAATTTTAAAACGTTCACGAGAGTGGAGTTTACCATGGGTGGAGTCACCATAGACGACGAATAGTTTCAACGTAAATGTAAAACAATCCACAAAAAAATATTAAAAACTGGCAAGCAGTTGTCCTTACAGGTCGCTTAGTGCAGTTGAATGTGTGAAATGCAGCTGATTCGTAACTTAATTTTTTTATGCGGTCAAGTTCCCTGCCATCAGTTACAAAGAACGGCATGAAACGATGCGCTCTGATCATAATCTTGGACAATAATCTTCTTTTGACATCGCTTCAATCTTGTTGGTTGTTAAACGGTGACAAATTGCAGGTTAGTGAGGCGTTACGATGTCGAATGTGATCCATCTCACAATCATTGCGCTGCAATGTTGGCCGTTTCTGATGCTGCAAAAAGTATCTATGTTGTTTACAAATCATCCAACATGGATCGACAGCTCATCACTGAGGTTACATTTTATTCGTGTAAGCTAAGCAATTGCGTTATTGAACGTAGTCGTAACTATATCGTAAATATACAGTTGAGTATCTTGGCTTATGAGCATTTGCCTTTACGCACGCAGACCGATTGCACAAACAACGCAGAAATTATGCGCTTTCGCATCTTCTTGCAACTAATCGCATGCGAAGGATTTCTCACTCGTCTTTGCACTTCATCTCTGATATACATTTCTTCATCTTCCTCAGTTGCAACCAGCTGTTGCTCATTTCATCTAAAGCACACACATACACACATGCACGCACGCACGCACACACACGCACACACGCACGCACACACACACACCCACACACACAGTCCTTGCGACATAAGAGAAATTTCGGGTCAGCAATTCCTGCTTATCTTTTTAAAGATCGCCATCCCCTTTTTTATAAGATAAAGATCACAAAAAGTGCAGTTCACTTCCAGAAAGGCGCAGCTTGAGATCGTCCATTTTGCTGGTCTTCGCACAGTGCAACCTTATTGAGGATAAGAATCTGTGCCAAAGGTCTATTTATTGAAAATGAGCAATAAGATAGAGTTCATGCAAGAATTGCCAAGCTAAGCTGAAAATCTCTAATTTGTTGTCCAGAATATCAGCTTTTCAGTTTGTGCATAGTATTGCCGCACAGCTCGGTGCGTGGGAAAAATTCCATGCTGGAGCGGGAGTGATGACTTATTTCTACGGCGCCTTCCAACGGTTGTTTGTCGACTCTGGCATGAAAACTGATCTCGCTAAGCTGAAGGAGAAATACCCTGGATACAAAGTTTGGGTAAGCCGTTATTCTTTATGTTCATTAGCTGAACGATGAAACTCTTCAAGAGTGCAAACGCTCTATGTGGAGGAGTCACAAAGAATTGGAAGGAAACGCCAGTAACCGGTTTTCGAAAATTTTAGCTTTGGAAACATGTAAAAGTGAGGAGACGGCTTCAGAAGGTTGGCTACACCTGGAATTCACAGTACTGTAAGGTATGGAAACCATGCCTACATCAGCTGTGGTGGAGAAACATGACTGTGCAGCGTGCGCGAACTTTATCCTGCAGTAGGCGACTATAACTAAGAATTTTCCTGTTTTTCCATGTCACATATTGGGAAATCATCATCGTTTGAAAATTTAATCCTCCGATAGCTTATGCCGCATATACATTCGGTGGCAAGTATCAGGGTTATCCTTTGAGAGCGTGTGCAGAAAAACGGCCTGATAGATTCTCCGGTTACCTTGTAGTGTAAATCATGAGACGATTCTCGGCACAATGCTGATCACTAAGGTCACACACCGCTTCCCTTGCAATATCTCAAAGGATGACCTTCTTAGACGCCTCAGTTGATGCAGATGCTCAGATGTTCAAGCGATGGGGTACACCGTAGTGATGAGTCCATTTATCAGACGAGCAGACTTCTTAGGGTGCACGCTAACAACGAAAATTTTTAACTGCTACAAGGTGTTGTAAAAATTCTTTACTGAAGATTTGTTTTTCAGCGAGCGTGCCATTTAAGTACGCAAATGCCTATAACATAATCGATATTCGACGAATTCGTTTGAAATTGCATGTAGAAGGTCACTAGTGGCGTAAGGTGTGTCTGTGGAATTTCATGCCTGTGGTATACCGCATTCACAAGTTGAAATTCAGATTTTCTGCTCTCATGTTTTACCTCTGAATTAGCAGCATCCCATTCTCTCAAACAGCTCACAGAAGTTTTCCTTAAAGGAAAAACAGTTGCGCATTCTTCTTAAATTTTCATAAATTTCCTTTCGATTTTGTTACTTCCTTGTGCTTGAGTTACTTAGCGGTCAGTTTATAAAAGAGAGGCAGAACGGTTCACGAACTGCACCATCATTGCTGAAAACTTCTTTCTTGACAAGGCGAGCGTTCGGGTCACTTGACTTCGCTAATTTAAGGTAACCGGTCATTCGTTGGGTGGTTCGTTAGCGGCAATGACAGCACTTTATCTAGTGAACCAGACGATATTCCCGGCGGATCGGGTTCGACTAGTCACTTTTGGCGAACCGCGTACTGGTAATGTAGCTTTTGCAAGGGCCGTCGAAGAGAATATCAAATTCAGATACCGTGTGGTACATCGCAACGATCTGGTTAGCGTTTTGGCCAGTTCTTTTTCTTAGATGCTTCGCTCTATGAAGACCAAAAAATCGTACCGTGATTTTCATGATGACACGTATGAGTGACAGACGTAACGTGGACGGATGGCGTAAGGCACTGTTCGTCTGAGGGAGAGATACAGTTATACTTAAAACACTGAAACACAGTTTGAGGTTAAAGTACCCCAATTCACAACTGGATTTCGAAAAATTTATTTGCGACTTGGGGTTTTCTATGCCTCTAAACCTTCGTGAGAATTTCCCTTCTCCCTTTCTCCTTCCGGGAGAGTGCTATTTCTTCCTATTTTAATGACTAGAAAGTTCGGAAAGTTGGAAACAATTAATGGCCTACCATCCAAAAAACTACTCTCCATTTCAGTAGGACTTCAGTAATATATAATTAGTTTTTTTGTTCGACTCGCTTCCGTCTCATGAATCAGACAGCATGTGGTACATTTTTTCGATTTGGTGCGCACACCAAATTATAGGTGACAAATGTACCAACATCAATGGACCCGGCGGGTGTGTTTGTGACTACGGCAATCGCCGAACGACAGCCACACTTCTATCGCCATCTCGTCTTTTACGATAACGACATGAAGAGAGGAGATACATTTGACGTAAGTCTCGTTGAATTTCCATTGCGAAATCAGCACATAGTACCGTTATTGTTGGTGCTCGAACACTGTCACTAGTTGATAGTGATCGAATATTTTTTTCGGGCGATCGAACCGATCCGCTCTTCCTACCTTTTGCATTCAATGACAGATGGGCGAACCACATAGCGATTGGCTCAGTGGTTCGAGATGGACGGATACGCTTAAGGACAAAACAGTGTTGCAAAATTCTACCTTGTTAAAAATGAATCTTTCCGCCATCCGAACATTAGACAAGTTTATAATGAAGACATTTATTTGCAGGAAATAAACGAGAAAAGGCTAATAAAAGTTCAAGAAATGAATAGAGACATGTGTGTCGAAATAGAATATTGAAAAGAAAAAAGCAAAAACGACAGAACTTGAAAGAAAATAAAAGAAGCGAAATGAAGGAAAGAAAACAAAAGAGTTATGCTCAGAGGGTGTGAGAAGTTGCGAGTCCACTACAGTTGAACGGGATGAAGCTATTGGGCATTAGCTAGACGGGACTATATACCAAGTCTCGCTTTGAAATAGGAGATTGTTGGTGCGCGTGCAACCTCAGCTTGAAGTGAACTGCGATGGTTAGCAAAAGAGTTTTGGATGACGCTTTTCATTTGCAGTTTTCATAATAACCGCGTTACTGTTTAGAAAAAGCAATAAATTCGGATGAATCTGCTTGAAAGAATCCTCCAAACAAATTTCTAAGAAAGTGGATGGGTCTATTTTAACTCAACTCAATTCAAGAGCTTCAAGATCCTTCACGTTAAGACTTTCGCAATGTTTGTCTCTTTGTTACTTCATCTTTTAATACCGATTCTGGTTAAAAAAAAGTTTAGACCTTAATCCGAAAGCACTTTTTTTAAGCATAATCGTCAATCTTCTGAAGCATATCCATGCAAACAGCGAGCAAAAATTTTGAAATGAGATGCATAAACAAGTATTGAAGGGCTTAAGCTATGTGAAGTGGTGGTGGCATTTACAATAGGCCCACCGGGATATTCTTGCTGAGTCTGGAAAAACACGTTCGGATGGTTCAGATTCGGACAAATCCCGAAAATTCCTGACAGCTTCGAATTCCTTCAGCCAGTGAGCTATTCTCAGTGCTGTGGTTTCGGTGCGACATGCTGTGAAATGTGAAAAGTGGAGCGTATTTTTAATGATGGAGGTGTTTAACGACCGATGAGCTTTTCATCTTTGCCATGAAACGTTTTGTTATTAGAGTACTGGAATGGAATGCTGAAGGTTTACTGGAAAATAATAAAGGCAGGTAGGTCACTTGGCGGGCCAGCGTGAAAAGTAGCACTGCGCACCACCATTCTTTCTTACGATACTTCATATTATTGCAACGTTGGAAACCAACACTCATGCGAGCTCCTAGTCGGGATCACAGACATTCTTCGCCACATCTTTCCTAGCATCGGTTACGTCATGTAGGCTATTCCACATCTTCTGGAGAAATCAACGGCAACGTTGATAACGGGAAAAGCATTTATTCAGACGCATCGTGTGCTCCATGCGTAAGAATAAGCGCAGGGCTCTTTAAATTTACTGATTGGGCATGCTCCTACCTTCAAAACCTTTTTCGCCCTCGTGTTTGTCAAGAGGAAAGTGTGTTTCACGGTGGAGTGCTCTGCACTGTAAAACAATATGAATGGTCGGTTAGGCGGGTGTCAAACGAAGGCTAGAGTCGACCATGTAAAACATATACGAACTGCTACTTCCGTTTCCCTTTATAATTGGACGGAAGCGAAGGGCCCCGCCGTAAGTTTGAGTGTTTTTGAAGAGTGGCTTGCAACTAAGAGGTAGAGAGGCACAGGGTAAAATTCTAAACTTTGCAGTATTTTTAAATACTGCCCGTTCAAAACCCTAAAATTTCCAGTACCCTTCAAGCCATTTGCCATTGCGAGTCAATAGAATTATTTTGCGAGTTGTTGTCACCGTTTAACCTGAGAACAGTGATGCACACAATATTGGACCGAAAAATTGCGATCTGCAGTAATTGTTTGAGAAACTGTGATTCGCAAAAATTTCCGGAAATGTCATGAAATGTCGATAATGATCTGCAATTGCATCATCTGAACGTATCTGCACCTTTCAGCAACGCAGCAGTGTTCATTGTTTTGGTATTATTCAGTAGTACCGATTCTCGGTTTATGCTTAATGCGGTCACAAGCGCGGAATACTAGACTATTATGGTGTGGAGAAGGAAAAAACGTGTGGGAAAAAATTGTAAAGGAGGGGTCCAGGGGAGCCCCATACGTCCAGAAAACCCAAGCGGCAGATCCTTGGAATTCCAGGATTTTCCCATCTGTCAGGTACCTATGAAGATGGGGACTTGAGAAGTCAGATGCGAAAGTTCCCGCAGTTGGCTCTAGGGAGCATTTTGTGTCCGAAAAAGAAGTCGAGAACGCGGGCCACCAATTTTGAGATCTTTTTAAGCACAACCGTTCTAGGACTACTAAAGGCTATGGCAGTTGTGCGGGAGGACAATGTGTTGTTCGCTATCCATGTTGAGGAGTGCTTGCTGTTTCTCTAAGGACTGCTGATGCATGCCGGCTTTTCGGCTTTTTCCGTTAGTCGCGACAATAAATGCGATTTGTGTCACTATGAAAAAAATCCCTCCGCTCTATGATACATTTTTGAAGTCGCACACAGTTTTGAAATATCAAAATTTACAGTTCAACTCCCCTCCATCAGGTTCTCCTTTTACTGAAGATAGTTTCATCAGAATTGATCGGAATTTCTCTTGTCTGTATTGTCTTGCATTTCTTAGTGTTACTTGACCGAGTAGTAAATCTTGAATCGTATGCACAATATGATCTCTTTATTCTTTGCTACTGCTCTAGAAACGTTCGCTTAAATCGGTACCATTCCTTAACATTATTCGTTTTCAATAATGCCGTTTTCGTCTAAGAAACTAATTAATTCTTGGGCCCTTCGAATAGTCCTCGGTCCATGACACAAGCATTTTATCGCACTGTGAACGGCTATTACGAATTGACACTGTCAAAGCGATAGGGGCGTTCATCGTATATCGCAGCCAAAATTTGCAATATTGCTCGTTACATTTAAGTATCACGGACGGTGTAACCATGAGCACGTTCAATTACCAGCAGTCGTATATGCCATGTTACGTTTAACTCTAGCGAAGTGGAACAGCTGATTTCGATTACTCAAAAAGAAAAGTGTTTTCGCGGTTATGTAGTATGAGAACTTCGTTTGTTTAGAACTTGCATAAAGTCTTAACATTTATCGTCTGAGGTTTTTCCTGAATGGATTTCATTATCTGTTTTCATCCATCCATAGCATCCATTTTTTTCACGCTTATTCTATACCTTACATTGTTCAAGTTAATGAAATTATTTATGATCGCCCAGCAATATTCAAATGCGAAAAAAGTGAAGTAACCTATTTGCTATTACAGGTGTGCGATTTATCTGAGGATCATTCATGTCGAAATTTGGCAGCTGCTAATAATATACTCGATCATACGAACTACTTCGGCATAAATGCAGACGAATATCTCAAAGAGAAATGCAAAAAAGATTTACTCAATTAGTCGTCGAAGGTTGAGCGTTCTGTTGTTTTGCTCGACGCTGAACCATTCTCGTGTAATTATTAATAAATTTGCTTCTGTTTTAATTGTTCGAATGTGTCTGTCACACGTTTCATACTGTAAAGAAAAGGTGCCCAAAATAGTAACGACTTAGATTATATCTCATGCACGTTGACATTCATCGAAATTACAGGTGAACAGCATGCATAACTCCTCGTATCCCCACCTTCACATGGGCCGCGAAAAACCTTTTGCCCTCGAATAATGTTTTGCGTTCATTACAGCTGTTTTCCTCGGTTTCCTCTTTCAGATATTTTACTTTCCGTTCGTCCATATGGCCTACATTTTCTTAAGCACAAACACAATACACACTCCAAATATATTAGAAATCTGCAAAAATTGCAAAAATGCATCACCACCGCTTCTGCAATTGAACGTCAACTCGGTTAAGAATGAAAGTGATTAGTGCAGATAGGTGGCTGTCACATTGGTGTACGCGTCATAATGGCGTAACATTCCGTTTCCGTCGACGTCAAGCTAATTGTGCAAGTTGCGAGTAGCTTTGATCGCGTTATGCAATTGCTAAACGTGTTGCCGGTCCATTTAAACGGTGTTCGTCTTACCGATTGCACTGACTGTGTTTGGGCTTAAATGGAAATTTCTTTTGAAGAAGTGTCGATGGAATGTTTGACGCAAACTGCGCGATTTCATGTTAGTGAAATGAAAATTGCTTACCCGAAATTTCCTGTGAGAACTCTCTGCTCGGCAGTTCAACATTCTCCACTTATATGAAATTTGTATGAGCTTAATGCGCGTCACACGAAAATGTCGTTCGGAATTACATGCGAGCATTGCGCAACCGAAACTGAATTTTCCATTTTCTAAAACTTCTAAGCACTTAACGATTATAAAACGGAAATTTCTCGGGGTTTCGGATAAGCGCTCCATTGATCAGTTCGACTCAGGTAGGCTGTTGCACAGTTTTTTTGAAGACAGCCCTTCCGCAGCCTAGGTGCAAATTGCTTTTTCACATAAACTTCCTATTAAAAGGATTTGCCTTCTTTTTTGAGAAGGTAGTTTTTTCGATATATAATCGATTTTTGTTGATAAGGATCTGGTCGTGATTTTCATCATTTTCTATGCGGATTTCAGTCATTCAGAAAGACGTGGTTTTCGCAAAAGGTCTTTCTCCTTTCCTCCCTCAAGACGTTTGCATTACGATGTCTTAACAGCAGCTCTGAACAGTTATCTCATGTAATATAAGGTGAGCAGACCGAAAGAATTTTGAACAACATTCGCATTGTTTTAAAAAAATCAGCTGCGCCCATAGAAATAAATTATTTCCTGAGCAGCATGTAAATTATTTCCTGAGCAGCATGTAAATTATTTCCTGAGCAGCATGTCCTTCTATCAGCTGACCGTCTTCTTAACGGGGTCACTCGACCTCATTTTTTGCATACCAAGAAACAATTCCTGCCAGCAAAAGGCCATCCGTTGCACCATTATCAATATTTTAATCTAGACCAGGTTCATTTCCAATTAATGTCTCTACGTGTCGCTGCAGCTCAGGAGATTTGCTGCTTTTGCCATCCATTTGCTAGCAGTGGTCCTGCAACGGGGGGATCATTCCCCTCCCCTTTGCCAGTGGACTTGACCGGCTATGTGTAGTTTTATTCATCTTAAGAATTACTAAAAATGGACTCTCCATTTCGTCTTATTTTTCACATGTAAATTTGATAAAAACCGTATTTTAAATTTGTTGATTAAATCATCTTGACTCATTAAAATTCTTCAAAAATTTCGACGTTCTTCGATGCATTTCGGCTGCACTATTTTAAAATTTTTGGTGAGCCACTTTCTTCTATCATCTAATATGTCAGTTTTAAGACTAACCGAAAAAAGATGAAACATGCTCTTGGTGTTCGCCATTGTCGCGGCGTACAATACTCTTTTAACGTGAACTGTATCCGTTGAATCGAAGAAAAATGCAATTATTCCAATCAGACTTGTGCAATACGTTCGGTTCAATTTAAGGGACATGCCAACGAAACACGCAGTATTTTTTACGATTTGTAATTTATTTATCTTTGCGGCCTTCATCAGCTTCTGGCAATCTTCGGCTCAGCTGAGCTGTGCTGGAACACTCGATAATCGACCTCAAATGAACAGTGTGATGAGCCGTGAAGGAGCGCTGCATTCCCAACCCTGCGCGAACAAAATGGTGTGGTTTTCATGGTTTTTATAAATACATTCCCTATCCCCCATGTGGAAGCCTCCCCTCGCCACTGTGACCCAGCCAGCTCCTGTACTTCCCTTCACTACGGAAAGGCAATCCCTACGTCGCATCGGAAAAGAGACTCTGATTGTTGAATGCCATTTCACAAATCTGCGTTCGCACAGCCCACTGCAGCCTAAGTGATGACTGAAGCTAGTTACGAAAGGCGGTAAATGAAATGTGCACAATGGTGTAGTTTTATAACCATGTTCACGATGTTCCATAGAGCCTTTAAAGGAGTTATGGAAGCCTGAACTTTGTGTAATAAGAGCAATGAGAACATTTCACAGCGAGTCGAGTTGAAGGACGTGTTGAGGACTGAACTATTTTTTTTTTTTAGAGGATGACTTGTACGACTGGTCGGATCGGTTAAAATGTGAACACCTCGTAAAACCGGCTTCATCATTTGTAAACTTCTTGTCTAACCGATTGATCTGTTGCGGCATGAATCCGAAAATACAGTTGCTGTTAGGCGCACCACACTTTGGTTTGTTGCTCGGAGGCTTTGGTAATTTCAGATGCCGAATGCTACTCTTTCTGGAATGGAATGCTAATTTATGCGCTCTACTGAAAAAAAGACTAATCATTTTGGAAAAATGTCATATAAAGTTTCTTCTGGAAAAGAAAGTTATGTTTGTTTATTTCACAAAAAAAAAAGTGTGTTCATCTTCTAAGCTTTGAAACGAAACTCGTATTAAAAAAAAGCGAAAGTCATCCGTACTTCTATGGCTATAGCAAATCGAAGACATATCAAACAACGAATACGCGATCAGTGGTGCATGCTCGTTGATTTAATAGCTGAATGTAATTGCAGAGTTGAGCTTTTTCACTTAGAAATTTTCAAGAGATGTGAAAACAGCATGTGAAAAGTTTTTAAAATCTTCCCCTTTTGATACATTATCCGTTTTTTTCACACCGGCAATTCGCCAAGCAGACTTAATGATTCAAAGTGACTGCGACTGGCGTTTATGACATCCCGTTCATGCGTTCAGATAAGTGATAACGAGCGTCAGGGCGATAGCACTAAGCGCTTACTTCTATGACTGAAGCTTGTTTTGCATATACGATAACGCACTGCTGCGACGAAGTATGCAACCGATTGATTAAATAGTCGTTTCTTTGTATGCTAGCAAATTTGTAAATTCGCAATACTCATTATGGGGCGATATCGTCTCCGTGTTTGCCTCCCTGCCTGGCCGGTAGTTTGAGCTGGAGAATCGCTGAAGTTAAAGTTGTGAAATTTAATAGGCCACAATCTGCTGCCGCTGACATCAAATCATCTCGTCGACCCAGGGAAAAAATTGTATTCCTTTGAAAGAGGCATAAAATCTGCATGCATTCATGACCGGTAGGATCGCCTATTCCAGCGCTCGGGTGAAAGAGAAATCACCTCTATGCGCTTGTTTTTATGGACGATAAGATAGGAAAGAATTTTAAATTCTATCATTCTCGAGTTGATAACCAAACTGGCTGCTTAGAAAAGTAATACTGCGGCAGGTGCCTGCCTGACAAGCATTCCTATCAGGTTTTCACCAGTTCGCCTAATGTCATTTCAACTGACTGCCAAATTCCGAGCGTACAATGTTTTTTGATCGTTTTCAAACGTCTGCATTTCCTTTCACGACATGCGTATATGGATATAATACAGGTGTTTCAAAAGTGTGGGAATATGAGATGCTATCTTCTGGAATTTCCACCTCCTGCAGTCTCGAAGTACTTTGAAAGACTGCAGAGAGCACTGGCAGATTTGAGTACCGTTTTGCGAGTTGTCCTCCTAGTAGTGAATTGCCTTACTATCATATCGTCGCTCTTTACCTGGCCCAAAAGCAAACTAGACGAGATTTGTGGTTTCTAAGAATATTCAACGCAGCAACTTAATTAAAACGCATAATGCATCGTTTACTCAGCATGGGTGCTTTAAATGTTATGGGCCTGCGAAAAAACTAAAGCAAACTTTGGCCGCATTATGCATTTGATATAACAGAGTGGCATTATGACATCTGAATTAGCCCATGAGCTGCCGGCTGTTTATGCAAGTAATAAAAAGTAATTTTCAGAAAGACTATACACATGAAGAGTTTCTGGACGAGATTCTGTACCGAAAACGAGTATTTCTTCCACATGACACTAGCCATCGCGACCTGCAAGGATTCGGCAGCGTATATGAAACATTCAAATTTTATTTGAAAAATTTTCTCGCCGAAAACGAAAGGAAGGAATTTATTAAGTAATTTTGCTTCGCAATATTGCTATTTTCTCAAGCTACGCTTTTTAACAATTTAGAGAGCGCATTGTCGCAATGTCGAGTTTATGTTTATGTATATATATCCGGTGGCTTGATTTGTAAATAGAATTATAAATTTGGCATCACACAAAGCGATAGCATCTTTTTCTGTCACTTCCCAACGTGGCTTCAGCCAAGCATGTGCTTCTTCTTTTACAGAATCTTTTCAATGTTCTCTGATCCCATCTAGTCCTCTTTAATCTTCCATCTTGCAGCTTCACAAACGGACCACAGGTATGCAAGCAGAATGCGCAGTGCGCCATGCAGATGCGGTGTACACGGCGGATGTGATAAGCAAAGCGGTTACACATTGCACGGCTGGAAGCTAGTAGGCTGAACACGACAGAGAAAGACGAAGGCACTGCGGACAACCGAGGAATTAATTTTTCGTGGAAAGAGAAAGGAGAAGGGGATGGGAAAGGAAAGAAAGGGGAATTCGACCCGATCAGTCGAAATTAGAGTGCAGGTGGAGGTTGAGATCACCAAATTTAGGCAATATGAACTGTCCGAGTAGTGTTGGCCTCTCCTAATTCCTTTCCAGCGCTTCAAATTCTGGGCAAATCCCCGGCAGGCAACTTATGAGGTGAATTTCCGCGGTGTCATACATTTCGACGTGCAAATTAAACAAGTAGAGCATCTGCTGGTTTCTCGCTTACAGTTGACCAAGAAGAATCGTACCCTTAACGTCAAAATATTGTAAAAATGCAGAATAATCGAAGTTGGCTCACTGATGGGCAAATCGGCTATCGACATGGCTACTATATGTAAGGAAATGGTGAATGGCAGCAAATGTTCGCTTATCGCAGTCGACACGTGGACAGGATCGGCAGAGCTCTACGAAACTCCGTTAGTAAAACGAGATGATAATGGTTCCTTCAAGTAAGACTGTACTTTCTTCTATACTTTTTCATAATATTTTTTCACAAGAAGTTCAATAATTTTGGGAGTGAAACTTTCTAATTCACAAAAATTCAGCTAAACAGGAGAGGATAAGCTGCGCTCATGACACTCCACCTCCTCAGAGAATGACACTCCAGTTTGCTTTCATCCTGCTACTAATTCTCGCTAATTTTCGCTTCAGCCATCGAAGATTTTGTTTTTTGCTGCCCTTGCAGTATTTAATAACTCACTCATTCGTCGCACCATTAGACATCTAACTGTTGGTGCCTTTATTGGAAACCGCATTTGTTGCCCACGAACTCATACGCCGTTAGGCGGGGTCGTGTTGGGGGTAGAAAAGCATGACAACGAATTTAAATAAAGATCTTTTCAACGACAGCCATATTGCTTATAATATTTTTTTAATTACTATTTGCCGTGTACAAGTTATTGGCGGGCACTTGCATTGAATGATTAGGAATTGCTTTCCGATCTGATCGGTTGCAAAGAGCGGGGAATTTTTTGACACCTGAATCGCTTAGATGATCCACTGGTGGATCAAAAATTTGGCGTGGTAGGTCGTTTTTTGATGTAGGTCACATGTATTCAATTCGGGGACTGCACTTTACAGGGAAGCGATAAGGTCGCCATAATGTGTTTTACAAACGCAGATTTGCAGAACGTATGAAAATACTATTAGGGCATTTGTCGGTGCTTGCCGGCGGCGATTGCCTCGTGTCGCATTGTTTTATTTCGACCCATCTTGCAGTCTTTTCAATAAATTCATGAGCAATGTGTTGTATTCAAACACAAGTGACGTCATCGTTCCAATGCCATTACCGTCAATCGGAGCTTCGCATGTACTGCACTGCTACAACGTCACCGCCGATTTTGTATACATTGGTAAAATAAACGCTATGCTAATCACTTTTGCGTAAAGCTCATGCTGATCGAGCATGCGCTTTCCTACAAGTATTGTTATTGGCGATGGCCAGTATGATATACTTGCGGCTTCGGCTAGTGGCGGTAGCCTGTATGGAGAACATTTATCATATATTTTCTCCTTTTTTTAAAATCTTTCGGAGCTTTTCGAAACCAAGAGAATAGTTCAAAAGTTGTGAGACAAGCGTTTCTAGAGGTTTATGTTAATCATGCTGAGTTCTGTATACCCAAAAGTTTTTCTGACCGCTGCAAGGAAGTCGACTCAAGTAGGCGGAGAATAACCACTGCTTGCTACTTTCAAATAATAGGTATATTAAGAATGTCAAGGTGACTGCTTCATTCCGTGCTCAAGAAGAGGAAGGCAACTGTCCAAAAAGAGAATTCTTCTGTTGATGGTCGTTGAATGTCGAAGTTGGCATGAGCCGCGGTCTGCCCATCACTAGAAGTTATCTTTCGACGACTGTGTGCCCATCGGAAAGATATCACTTCAAAGTTTGAGAATATGAAAAGTTGCAAATATGGCCAACTAAAAGGATAAGACGTGTATGGTGGTTGGCTTGTGACGAGGGAATTGGGAGATAAGGGTAACGGTCTGCGGCTTTAATCGAGCAGCTTGCGTTTATGGCTACCAGTATGTTGATAAGAAAAGGAACGAAATACGGTATAGTGATCGTTGAAAGGATGCAGCTTAGTACAGAAATCAGCTGCATAGTATTCTGTAGTTGACTTGTTAGGCTTCTACAACTGTAAGACGAATCTGCTCGATTAAATTCAGCAGTGTTAGCTGATAGTCAACGAATGTCCCTTAGCACCGCAATATCTTCATGCTCCCTGGATGCTCGTCGGTTCAGCTATGGAAGAAAATGCTGCCTTAGCTATTTGACCGACGCACTTCCACATAGATTCCAGGCCTGCATCTGTTAAAAGGTCGGAACTTTTGAATTCCAGCTTTTACTTACAGTTGCACAGTGTTTGGAAAAATAGACACCTAATATGTGATAGTATTTTCTAGGATCCCATTGTTTCTAAAGCGCAAAATATTTGTCTCGTTTCTCTCAGATCGTTCCGTATTTTTTTAGTTGCTGATTGCGTTTGATTTGCAACCAATGAAGTTTTGAAATGAATGGCGTTTTAACGACTTTGTTTCTTATGAGGTGAATGAATGATGGCTAATGGATGACCGATAGAAAAGAAATGTACCAAAACAATAAAAACTTTGCCCGTTTTGGCTGACAATGGCAAAAGGGCTAATTATGATCTGATATTATTGTATTCGGGTGCTTGATGATTTCCATTATGAAGGATGCATTCCCTCTTCTTTCTTCTGACGGTAACGAAGAGGTGTTGCGTTGCTGAGTTCCTTACTTAAATGTGTCATACGTAAATGCGCATTCGCATCTGTAAGTGTGTGTCTGGGCTGCCCTCATTTTCTATATTCATTGAGCACTCACAACAGCCGTAATATATGCAGTAATATTACAGACGCGGATCACGATTACGATGCCGTACTAAAAGATCTGCATTTGTACTATCCGCTAATCAATAAAGGAGGCTATCTCTTCGGTGACGACTTTGGCACCGGTTGGCTGGGTAAACTCTTCGTGTTGATTGGCTTTGACGTACCGCTGCTTAGCAAATCGCCATCTAATGATGAAGAATACTTTGAGGCGTGGGATTAGGGACCTCGGGGGGGGGGGGTCGAAGCGAATCACTTGATCACTTTCTGAAAGTTGCGAAGCAGTATTACTTTGATGAAGCAATGTAGAAGAAGCTCGAACGGAAGCGCAGAGTTTACAAAATTTTTGTTCGAGACTGAAAACTCCCACCCGATTGACTAATATTAGCTATTCGATGGCAACTGCTGCTGTGAAATGTTTATTGCATTCAAAATTCCACATGCGCTCTTCCGGAATCTTCGATTGTTAAGAACAACACCAGTATTTAAAGAGAATGAGACACAAGGCACACAGTCCATTAAATGCTCCTATGGCGCCTTCATGGCTTTAAAATGTTTTCGAATTCCTTTTCTTCAAGAAGAACGTTCGCTAGCAATAAGACGTAAACGTTAAACGTTCTATCATATTACGAACGCGAAGTGCGATCAAGTATAACTTGTGAGCAAGCGGCGCGAGTCATCTCTTACGAAGATGCGTACCTCTGAAGTGCGACCAAGCAATGATCATGTTTTTGTCGCGCACGCGCATCTACAATACGCACCTGTAGAGATGTTCAGGTAAAAAAGCGAAATTTCATGAAGCCATAAATCATTAAGAGGGCTCTAGTTGGCGAACTGCTGGTTGACCTGTATGTGTCGCGCTTGTGAGACCCGTTCCTTAGGCTATCTAGTTGTTAGGTGAGCTTTTTCCGGTCGTAACCATTCTACTGTTTCGGATAGAGCCATTCTGCAAAACGCAATCCGCACTCGGAGCATATAAGTGATTTCATTTTGAGCAGAATTATTCTTCGATGAAATTCATATTTATCTGTTTACTCGGAAACGTAGATGTAAGAACGTTACTGACATCAAAGCCCACTTCACCTTCACACTCATTGAGAGCCGTGTTATCAAAAACGGTTACTTTCGATGTGAGTAAGGCTGAAATGGGATTTATCATAAAATACACTCACAATAGCTTAGTTGACGGCTGAAAAGTCCCGAGTGCTATTCATCAAAACTCTCGAGCTTTCTCTCCATTCTCGTCTGTTCTTTTTTTCGTTATTCTTGTTCCCACACTTCAGGTTACCACCATCGGAAAACGACGGATCAATCATACGTTTTAATTTAGAGGATAAGAATTTAGTCAGCACTGCTAGATGATAAGAATTTAGTCAGCGCTGCTTTTACTTTAAGATTTACTGCAGTTTGCTTAGGAGGTGTAACATTTCCAATATGTTTTCTCCTTCCTCTCTACCCTAATCGCTTTCCCGTCCCCTCTCCCCCCTCCCCTTCCACCTCATCGGATGTTCTTTGCATGAAAGCTATAACATTGCCTACCTACCCTCATTGTTCAAAATTCCTAGCTTTCTGGATTTTATAACAACACGTCAAGTGAATTGTTATCGAGTATAGTTTTGCAGGAGTCGATAAAGCAGTGCCAGAGTTCGCTGCCTCGAAAGGTGAATCATTAATCGACAACACTTTGCTCAGCGAACGTATATGGATTTTTAAAAAGACTCATTGATGTAGAAGTAATACATTTGTGGTGTTGCATACATTGGTTGTATATGCTGGCTTTTTGAGCGGATCTTCCAGCCATATCGGCAAATACTCAATGATGGCCTTTTGCAAATCGTGATGAGAGTCGCTGTAATGACACACAACTATGACGATCTTCATGCAGCCATCCCTATCCCAGATTCCATCTGTTACAACTAATCAGAATTCTGTGAAATCCAGTTCTATAAACGCCATCTTTTGAATTTGAATCAAATCTGAATTAAATTCAGGTTTTGAATTTAGTGATTTTTCTGAGGTGTTTCTGCGTCGGTCGTTCGATGAAGATGAAGCTATACAGCTCGCCAGGACGTGGTGCTCAGGCGAGCATAAAGAAAAAGGAAAACTGAGCGTTTTACTTTGCGCGAAAGAAAATCTGCTACTAACAGAAAAGTTTTTTAAGAAAAACATATGCTTCCACTTGATGTTCTATGAGAATCCCGGTTCAAAAAAAAAAACCAATTCCCAAATTCCTCCTCCTCCCCCACGCCGTCTGAATTGGATCCACCGCACCACTTCCAGATTTTTTAGGTGGTCTTCTCCCTTCCTCTGCTAAAGTGGTGTAAAGCAACATCGAGATTATATGCGTTGTAAAGTTGTGACAGAAGTTTCTCACGACCGTCCGTTGCAATTCAGCCAAAGTTAAACGCGACGGATTGCCGCATCCCCCTTAGGTTACAGGATGACAACTGTGGCCTGGGTGTAATGGATTTCTGAATTCTCCCCACTCCTCCACGTAGCGCACTCCCCTCCGAGCGAATCGCGATCTTCCGATCAGACTACTTCCCAATGGATCAACCTGGCGAATCCCACCTTGACTCTTTGGTGGGATCTCTCAGCTCCCCGATGAATGGGCCCCACTGAAGATAGCTCTCCCCGCAGAACACAGCCCCCACTTTAAAAAGTGAGCGTTATCTATTATGTTTTGATCCAAAGATTCCTTCAGACAACGTATTACTATCTAAAAAACACTTTTGTCAGATGCAAAATTTTAAGAAAAAGATGTGAACACTGCGCTGCAAAACGGTTTTTTCCATGATTTCTAATTGCGCGTGATAAAGTCTTCATTTACTGGAACAAAAACTTTGTTTACTGCAACGAAACACATCAAGACTGGAATCCAGCGGCTTTTGAGGTAAATTTCACTCGAAGTACTTTTCGTCTGTTATATATATTCACTTATGAGTAACGGACGGCAAATGTCTGTTCGGGTACTTTGCCCTACTTCCAGCCACCAAGATCATCAAGATTGCTCGGGCCTTCAGTGCGATGTCTCGATGTTACTGAGATGCAAACGCGTGCGGAGCACATCCATTCCTTTGGCTGTTTTAGCTTGTTGTTAAGTACCATCCGCTAGCTCCCAACTTGAATGAATGAATTGTCTTTATTCGCGCGAGTAAAAAAAACTGTACAGAGCAGTGAAGATATACAATGAAGCAACGCTGGCATAAATGTGATTTTTGCAAATACAGTTATACACGAATGGCGAATACTCGCATAAAACAAGCGAAATAAATTAGCAACGCGCAGTAAGTAAATTCTTGGAAGTCAAACCAGGAAAAGAGATGCGCATGGGGTATAAC
>JPKZ01001279.1:280325-308539 GCA_000803305.1 Toxocara canis
ACCCTTCCACCCTATTAACTGCTCCTCTCGTATGCATCTTTATTCACGTTATTTCTCATAAACTGCTTTTGAAACGTTGTTCTGAAAAGAAAAAAAAAACTGAAAACATCGCCTAAAACAAGCTGCTTTTTCCTAAACGGTTTAGTAAACCATCAACAACTGCCGTAAAAGCTGACACTTTCACAAATGCAGTTATGATGGAAATTTGTGTCATTAATGAACAGGTGGTGCGTATCGTTCGCGAATAAAAACTAGTGAGAATACGCGTCCGAATCGGGCGGCAATGGTCTTTCGCAATTTCGCAATCCACATGTTAAACCATCCAGTTCCATGTTGTTTTCGGGGATAACGAAACCACATTTTACGTGAAAGATTCGTCTTTACCGTGTTTGGCAAATTTGAAGTTTAGAAACCGCATTAAGCGACGCCGTATGTGCGCATATGCATGCATGTGTGTCTGCGATGATCCCAGTAGCTTCAAATCGGGAATCACCGAAGGTGGCGATGTGAAGTTTCATACTTACAGCATCTAGGAGGAGGTAATATTTACTGTCTCCTCCAACACCCAACTTCGAGCCAACTAATACCCCAATAAAAGTTGAACCATCCAAAAGGTGTAAAAACTTGCACTCATTTTAAAACGACGCGGTTGCACATTTCGCAGTTTGGGCCGCAGAAAAATGAATTTTCGATAGAAGAATTGTGCGAGGGGTTGGGTCGGATAAGATCTGAATATCCATCGGTTAGAAGCATTTTGTGGGATCGGCATGTTTGATGAGTGAGTCGCCAAAGTGCATGTAGTGTTAGCTCCCTGACAAGCATTCTCGCTCGTTCTATAAACCCGAGCGACCGAATATGCAACGCGATCGATCGTAAAAATGTGTATTGACTTTTGCTGTATTTTAAGAGGTAGAAGTCACCAGGGTCGACGAAGAAGCGATTTGGAAGTATGGCATGTGACCATGACGGTGAAGCGTCCCTACGAAATTTCTCAAGTGCAGCAGCTTCAGCGGCTCCTGAGTTGAAAGTGTTACATAAATAGGCACGCATGTGCATGATGACCACGTCGCCGAGTTTGCGACTGCGCATGAATATGAATTTGCACCGTCGGCTGATCAGGTGGGAAGTTGAATGCATTCTTCGGCGGTGATATTATTATTTATTGGTAGTTTATGAAAGTGGTTCATCTGGAAGGCGAAAATGCCGAGGAGAAAGTGCTGTCGTTCCCTCCCTCCCACTCTTTTTCCGATATTAATTTTACCAGTGTGAAAAGTACCATTCCCCGAAGCTTTATGCTAATCTAGTATTGGCCATGAACAGTACTGGATCACCTCCGTCAAGATATAGTTTGGGCGGATGTGAATCACAGGAAAAAAATAAAACTGAACGAAGTGCGTGCCGCTGTCGGGATCTCCAAAATGATGGAAATTTTCAAAAGCACTTGAGCAATCGCAACGTAGTGTCTCACAAACCTATGGTGTCCAGAACAGGAAATGTGGGTAGTCTGTCTTTTTTTGGGAATCACAGTACAATGTATATTAACAATACTAAATGACATGTGTGTCTGCGATGATGGGCACACACTGGCCTGAGCGGAGTCGCAATTAAGAATTTTTGGTGCGTTTTTGAGCTCGCAACAGCGCCAATATAAAAAAGCGCATTTCAGCATGGCGTGGGATGAGGTGGCCGAGCAGCTCGCTCATCACACAGAGAAATAAACACCTGTTTGATGTTGCATTATGCTGCCTTTGATGACGCCGGATATCTTGAAATCTTATAGATGTGCAATTTGTTGCATTCCCAGAAGTGGCGTGTGACTTTTATGTGCAATTGTTGTTCGAGGCAGCATAAGATATTTAGATTATATAATGGGAGGAGGGAAGAGATAAAGAGGGAGGAGAAGAACAGCAAGGAGAAAGTGATGGGAATAAAGCAGAAATGATGTGTATCTTATTGAGACTTTTTAATGGTCTCATATATAAGAGAAATCGTGATAAGTGGCATAAAAAATGTTTAATTTCATCACAATGTGATTTTCCGTCAAAATTCGGCTGACTTTTCGTTCACTGCCATACTTTTTTCGCATTCGTTGCCCATGAGGCCTCTTTTCATGAATAGTCCCACCGGAATGGATCCTGGTTTTGCTCCGTCCATGTTCCTTTTTGTACTCTTCTGTCTCCCCATTTGGTCCTGTCCCTTGCTTCGTATTTTCGCTGCCGCACACGTACTACGTAGTGCTCTCTATTTCTGCCGATGACATGTCTATTTCATATCTGAGTGCTGATCGCTTTCACACCTGAGTACCTGTAGCTGGTCAAAGCACGTCCCACTGCACTGGCAATCATCATTCTTTCATCGACTTTACATGCGTCTTCCACGTGACCACGGCATGAAGCGCTTGTTCTTCCGCATAGCTGAACTCCGCCTTTGACTTATTGAACAGCCAGCCCTTCACTCCGTGCTTCTCCTCTAGCCTTTTGCTCATTTCTCCTCGGTTAATGTGTGAAAGAGTGTTCATTATGTAGTCCCATCACTTCCATTATCATATGAACGCTTGCTTTCTCCAGTTCGTTGGCATTTCAGTCAGAATTTATCCGTTAGAGGCTCGGTCAAAACTGCCAATGCATTCCGCCCAAGATTTCTAATTCCCTGCGATTGCAATACAGATTGAAGATGGGAAACGTGGACACGTTGGTTCATGGAAATTGTGCCGCAGTTTTTTTGGGGGTAAAGCAAACGAACCAAGAGATTTTTCGTTTTTCTCCTGCAGTCTAAACAACGTTTGCAAAATGCACTGGAGCATTCGGAACATATGGACTTGGTTGTTAACTAGAAGTGGGCAGAACAGAATAACTGGAATATTTACAAGAAAATAACTGGAACTTATGGACAGGCTTTGCTTAGCTTGGCCTATTTAGTACGATGCAATGATGAGATGTATGATAAGAAATGAGTGCTTCTGGGTACTATATGTATTTTTGGTTTATGCTGGAAGTTTTCAATTGCTGACGCTCTGTGCCAAAAGAACAGCCAATTGTTATCCCCTCTAATAGCGTATGTAAATCTTGTTTGGTTGCGTTGAGAGTTTTGATTGGTTGCAGTTTTCGGCAATGCGCCAAAAAATGTTTCTGTTTCCTCAACAATTCCAAAAGTTCAAATTGTGTCACTTCGCATCCAATATGGTTTTAGTGCTCTCGGGGTGTTCAATTGTAACAGTGCTTTGACGCTGATCTTCCTCTAAAACTTTCATTTGCTTATGTTGTAACATCCCACTTCGTATACAATGAAGCATTGCTTTTACAAGAACATATCATAAGTGGCAATCATTTATCATTTTGTCATTTTCACCGATTTTTTAATCCGTTCTTTGCAAAGTGCAAATTACAATGTGCATTTTCAAGTAGTCATGTTCACATAGACTAATTGTGCAATGCATTGCACTGCACTCTATGCGAATAGGATACTGCCTTTGAGGAGTTCTCCTCAAGACAACACAATCTTTCATCACCGCTCGTAAGTTCTATCGTATCGCGTTCTCGCCGACAGTTTCTTTTCTTACTAGAAAATTGTCCGTACGATATTTCGCATGTGCTCTTAAAATAAAGTAAAAACCTATGCTTTCGATTAGCTAACTCGTATGTCTGACACACTGATAATTAAGGCGGAACTTTTCACAGTACTGATTTGACCCAGAAGGGTGTTGAAGTTCACGGTTTCGATCCAAGTTGCCTCCAAGTCCAGATGACGTCAATAATTCATGAAGATTGGCCACCTATGTACTATTTTAGCCACTGTTCCACAATTTCTATTGTTTTCTGGAAAGTAACAGATGTGTGCTAAAATTCTAACCATACTAATGTTTCCAAGTATGGGCAGCAAATGAATGCGCTTTCCGAATTGGAATTCATGTTCTGCAATGAGTTCCTATTCGTGGATTGTTCAATCGGAACGATGATTTGCGAACCTCAACACCTTATCAGTATTATCGAACAGAGTAGCAAGCAAGCTCAAATAACGAACGAATCCAAACATCAAAACGTTGTGTGGCATGAAAGCACAAATTTGATCGTCTCTGAGGTTTGTTCAGTCGCTCACCACCATTTGGCGCCTGTCAACAACTTCCGTCTAGCATTTTTTCGGCAATTCTTGCCCGCATTTCACTCGTTCGGTTTTCGTATCCTCATGGGGTATCATATTGGTGAGCTGCGATCAGTTCCATTTTTCGTTCTCTCGTTCCCCTTTCTCAAACAAAAAATCTCACCACTACGTTGCCATTATTTCTTATGGAATCGTGGTTATAACATAATCGTATGACGTTATTTTCTTATGTGATCATGCTTATAATAAAACAGCGACGATTAAATGATTTCGTTTCGGTTTCGTAAGGCGATTTTGAGCTCCTAGAATCCATTCAAATGCACGGTCGAGGGAGGAGCAGTAATTTTTGCAAGTTGCTTTCCGCTCCTGATGAAAACAATTTAATGGAAGGAACACAATAAATCAAGGTGGAGAAATAGCTAAAGCTTCCGTTAAAAGGAACAAAAAACAGATTTAGCGTTTTTTCTTCAAAAATTTTTCTCAGAAGCTTGCCTATGTTTAGGAAATGATTCTGTGTATCGCACATATTGGCGAAATGATCGTTCGTTGAAATGCGATCGCATGAGAAACCCAAATGAATGATGCGTAGAATGAAGCAAGTATAGACCTCTCGAAAGTCAATCGATCAGCTGATCGTTATGTTTCTCGAAATTTAATTGAAATGAAACAGGCGAATTCAATTTCTGTCAGCGAATTTTGAAATGATGAGATAATATGTTGCTCGCTGAGCACACAAAATCGATGCTCCGTGCAAAAGTGCTTGCAAGCAAAAAAGTAAAACAACTGCTGTTGTGAATTCTGCGTTTCCTGTTTATGGTCGTATTGTGTGATTTAGGTGATCTCAGAGCTTATTTGAATACACCGAAAGAGAGAGATCACCAACTCATCCGTTCGGGAAAGTCTAATTATTTCATCCATCTGCATCAAATAATGCTCAATCGACTACAAATCAGATTTCGAGGCGAAAATTTATGATATTTAACGAGAGCCGAAATATCTACGAATAAAACAAAAAGATAGCGAAAGTGATTACACAGGAAATGGCCGCCAGGGCGATTCCGAGTGGACTGCGGTATTCTAAAAGTTACAATGGAAAAAAAAAAAAACGCCCAGCGCGCTGAATAGTGAACGCTTGAAATTTTATTCGATACTATTCTAGTCTATGCAGCGGAAACTTCTTAGCGAATATTTCTAGTTTCATTTTACCCGCTTTAACGATTCAACGAGCCACATTTCCTACCCGATCATGCATTTGTATTCGGTTTGGCAAAATCTGTCAATTTTGAGAAACTGAGAAGCGAAGAACATGGCGCATCGTCGGCAGATAGCACGAAAAAATGCCGTTCAAAAATATGACATATTCAGCTATTACAACCGATAGGAACGAAGCATAGTATCGTTGATTTCGAATGCACCTTACTTGATACTAGATAAGAATGCTGATAATCGTTTCAACAATATTGAAGACAACTGTTCGTTTAGTTGCAATCTTTTGTGTTCTCGCACTTGCTCTCATGTTATCAGTATGGTCAGGTGGAAATGAACACTTTTTAACAATACTTTATCGTAGTTTTTTAGGCTCCCGCCTGCTTGTGGTAAGCCGTGCTGCAAAGGTGAACGAGCGATCAGCTGACTTCGCAAAATGACGTCAGAAGAACCCGCAAATTTCTGGATTGGCCTAGCAGCAGTTGTAGGCTCGGTGTTTTTTTTCGGTACGATGTTCGTTCCTGTCAAGAGATACAAATGCGGCGATGGTAAGTTCGCAATAACATCCGACATTTTCAAAAAGATCTGAAAGAGCAATCTGAACGTGATGGCCCCTCATTCGTCTTCCCGCATCAAAAAAATATTACTTCCTATAACTTGATTTTATTGGGGAATGATTTGGTAATTTGGAGTTTTAGAGAGGGCACTTAATTAGCTTCATCAAAACAACAAAAAGTCGTTCTTTTGAGAATGCGAAAAGAATTGCATTCTACGTAACAATATAAATTATGCAACGTCGCCATGTAGTAACATAAAATATACTTGCCCAATGAAACTATAACTGTTGTAAGAAATTTGTGAAAAGCAAAGGGCACCTCCAATGGCAGTTTTACGTACAAAAGGTATGCATAGTGAAAGTGGTTTATTTGGGAGGACATAATGCGATCGCATGGAGATCCAAACTAATCATAATCCGCAAAACCCCATTCAATGCCGTGTTCCAATCTTCTTAAATGCAAATGTGAATGCACACAGCACGACGAACGACTGTGTTTGTATCCCGTTTGTGCCGCTAAAACTGCATGAATTTTGCACAGACGTCATGAAACTCAAATACATACATTACCGAATAAGATGTTTAGTATGTGCAAACTATTAGTGAAGTGCTAGGGAGAGATCGAAGCGGCGGCTAAAAATTGAGGCCAGTAGTGGGCGATCGAGGTTGAACGAACTCATCGGAAATGCGCGAGAGCGTTTAACAAAACAGTCCGATTTTTTAAGCAACATTTACCGTAACGTGTCCTTCTTTAGGATCGCAATAAAGGCGAATGCGCAGAATATGATCAGAGAGTAGCAGTAATCTCTAAGCAAAAGTTTGGTCGAATGCCCTGCAGCGTACGGTCTAATGCATGCCATAGTTATGCTCAATTTGCAACAGAATTCCATCAGGATTTCTGCACACTGATCTGCCAGAAAAGTAGAGATGTAAAATCGACGTAAGAAAACAAAACACTTATGTCATTGACTCTCCCACTTCAAATTCCTATAACAGTACTTATCGTTGAATATTTCTAGTGTGTTTCGTGTTAACCTCAAAGATCATTCGTTTATTCCAAACATTTTACAGCCCACATTAGCCATCGACGTACCTTACTTCTTTTTCGCTAGTAAGAAGTAAAATCGATTCCATGAGAAGTTCAGTTTTCTCAACAAAAAAAACGTATAGTCGGCTCTTTTTCGCCCGTGAAATGCGAAAACCGCTCAACATTAGAATTTATCGCTGAATTGCCGTCTTCAATGCTCGTTAAAGATCACGTAATCGTGCGAGCTGACAAATAGGAAAGAGGCTGACCGACTGAATCGTATGTGACCAAATACACAAAATCGGTTCTGCTCAATCTTTCCTCGTTGTGCCTTCGACCCACTGATAAACACTTTGAGGGCAATTTGCCATTCGACAAACAAAATTCATCACTGTTTCAGCAACTGCAAGTGCTCCTACAAGTTCATCAGTGAATCTCTCAGTTCGTTGGCAATTTAGAAATTTACCGTGCTGTTAATTTCGTGATGCTACGGTAAGAGTCAGAGGAGCCTCGAAACTCTGTGAGCACTATGGCTAGAAGCAGTAATACCCTATGTTCCTCTTAGCGGGAAAATAGGCGAAGCTCACACATCAACGCCTACCTCGTCATAGGGGTTACTCACCGCAAGGGAATTTGAAAATGACTTAAATAATAATACTTGGAAACTAGCTTACTTGGAAGCATGAAATAACATTCGTGTACGTGAAAGGGAAAAGCCGATGCACAGCGCCATTTCTTTGCATAAGCAATTTGAAACTTTACTTGAAAGTGCTGTCCAAACTATCGCTAACAAATTAGTTTTTGCATGGTCGAATCGCTTCTACAATACGTACTAAAGAACTCTCAAAGAATTTTTTCACACCTACCGATCGAGATTAGAAGCAGTAATTTGTGTGGTTCAAACGTGAATCAATGCAAAATGTTTCAGGACATCAACGCCTATTCATGATGGGCATTGGAATATTCTTTGTCGGTGTTATTGTTTTTGCGTTAAAAGGGTTTCCACCTTTTTACCCACTTCCTATGCTTGGTGGCCTCTTTTGGGGAATAGGTCCTCGAAACTCTGTGAGCACTATGGCTAGAAGCAGTAATACCCTATGTTCCTCTTAGCTGGAAAATAGGCGAAGCTCACACATCAACGCCTTAGGTGTGAAATCGGTAGGTGTGAAAAAACTCTCAAAGAATTTTTTCACACCTACCGATCGAGATTACTCGCAAAATGTTGTGTGGAACAAACGTGAATGAATGCAAAATGTTTCAGGCATCTTCGTGCAATTCATGATGGGCATTGGAATATTCTTTGTCGGTGTTATTGTTTTTGCGTTAAAAGGGTTTCCACCTTTTTACCCACTTCCTATGCTTGGTGGCCTCTTTTGGGGAATAGGTAAGTACAGTTTACAGATTCCGCTGTATTCGTGTTGCGTTACTCAGTTTTCTTTTGCAATGGGCAATTTTTCACGATAACACATACCACCAGTACGGTTAACCAAAATTCATAAATCACAAGACTTATTCGTTGTGTCGGTCACTTGTCGATTTCGTTGCATCAAATTTGACGACACATACCATTCACTGAAGTCGTTCCCTCAAACGTTGTATATGATGCTCGCGCGATTGAAAATAACACAGAAAGCACAATCGATATTTTGAAGGTTATTGATTACTGCAAGCAATATTCTTCATTTCCCCAATTGACATCAGCATCTTCCGCACGATTAATAGCCTTATGAAGGAATGTATAAACTCGAGGAATCGGAGATTTGCTGTTAATTCAATACTGTGAAGCGAATTAAAAATTACTTCCAAACCGTGATTAAACTCACCCTGAAATGTGAATGCTGTAGGCGCCAGAGAATCATTAAATTGTGAGTGTTTATGCAGCTACCATTTATTCGTTTAACTTCATTTATGATACGAAAAAAAAAACAATTTTCTCAATGAGATTCGACATACATTTTCGAGAATTGTATCGTTGCAGCGAATAGTACAGCGATTGTATTGACGGACGTACTCGGACTGGCACTCGCTATATTGGTTTGGAATACAATTTCGTGCATTATGGGTTGGGCTACTTCTCGTTTTGGCCTTTTTGGTGTACATCCTGCACCACCCAAAAGCGACGCTCTCAACTATGCTGGCCTCGTGATGTTGATTATTGGGTGAGCATTAAAATTGCTTGAGTTGTAGTCGAAATCGAAGCAAAACAAAAAACTGTTGAAAGTAAAAATTTCCTGAAATTTATCGATATATGGAGTGAATGAATGAATGAAGGCTAGTACAGTTTCACTGGTAAAGACAATAAGCGTAAGGCGAAGAGAAATTTGATGATACCACAAAAATGATCTCCTTATTGTAGTTGATCAAATGAATTTATCTGAGATTATTTCATTACTTGCTTGAAAGTTTTGCACCTTTTACAAACGCTGCAACTCTACTGATTGAGCTCGAATGGCTTCTTTAAATATGTCTAAAAATTCAGCATTTGAATAAAAGGCCTCCTCCAGTTCTTGTGAGTAGAAGAGCAAAATAGCAAACTATCTAACCAATCAAGCTTCAAGAGAAACAATTCTTGATGGGTTGCCCACTTTCCAAAAACTCTACCAGAACAAACAATAAGTCGAACTTTGCGCGCAAAACGTTTGTCGTCAACACGAATGTGAGTTTCAGAGTGCAAAAACCGATACGGCGTAAGTGTAGCTGATGCGTAGCGTTAAAAAGCAGTGCCTGAATTCGGATATTCGAAATGGTTTGAAATCAGCATACTTTAACATCGACAGAAATTTGGAATTTGTTCAAAAAATTTATTTCAAAGTTTAGAAAAATACCATTCTTGAAATATATGCATTACAACGTTGCATTCATTTCGATCACCTCGAATTATTCATAATAAAAAATATCACCATAAAACAATTGGCCACTGAAATTTTAAGCAATCAAAGCTGCTAATTGTTGGACATCCATAAGACGCGTATTTATGTTTGTAGAGGTGTTATGTTTTTGCTCGTTCGCAGTCAGCCAGCTCGGCCTAAGGCGAAAATGACGATGGACCGTGTCGATATTTTTGTGAGCTTTTCTTCTTTCCTTTTTATATTTCGTAGTTGTTGCGAATCATTATTGTGTTCCTATGTTGATACTTCAACCATCAAATTTTTTTTTACACGTCGCGATGTGGTTCGTATTTTTTTTCGGCGTCAATAACACTTCCGTCACCATGAAGATCATTCAATAGCAGTTGGTTATATAAGTTACGAAAATGTTCTTTTCTTCACAGAAAACTTCACTTCAGAAAGATGCTTAGTGTGTAGATGATGGAGCGCTCATTGCTTGTGAAAGAAGTGCTGAGAATATGCACAGATAACAGAATATTCAAAATAGCCTTGCTTGATACCATGAAGGAAAATGATAAGATCATATGTTTTTCAATTTTTTCTCTCCGAAACAATGAAGCTTAGTTCGTCGTCCAAACAAATAGTGATTTGTCGAATAGATTAAACAATATAAGTAGAATAATTGCAAATATGGTGGTTTACGCGAGTTGTTGCGACACAACTTGAAAACAGAAACTTAAAGATCGTGGGACAGGATAACTGCAAAATCAAATTTTCCTTTGTTCGCGTGAATCTTGTTCAGAATGGCGTCCAAAAGAGCATAACGATCATGCCTTCTATGCTGAAAGGTCATTAAGCGAAAGGCTGTTCAGTTCTCTTTCGGACATAATGCAACGTGGTTCGACCATCAATAGCCTCGTCATGCTATTCACATCCAAAGTTGTCTACTGAAGAGATCCCGCGGCGAGCCAAACGTGCTCCAACTAGAGCCAAGAGCAGCCTGGTGCGTACCAGTTTGAGCCAACTGATTTTAACGCACAACAGCAGCAAAAATTTGTTGCTGTTGTAGTCAGGGCTCCCTTTGCCTTTTCGACTGAACGACATTGTCGCTTCCCTGATGTCTGTTTCGATGTGACACCAAAAAATATTCATTTACAAAATATGTAAGCAACAAAAGAACGTGTCGCGAAGACAAAAACATTTGCTATTCGTTTTGCAGACCACAAATATCGCGATAAAGGAGGAGGCGAACAGCAACGCGAAGAAGAATGAAGTGCAAGGCGCCGTCAAAATTGTGACAGCACTGTGTAAGAAACACAAGCGAGTTGTGTAAGTTTCTTGTGGAGCAGTGGTGTGCAGCGAGTGGAAATACATGTGAGGAGGATGTAACGATAGGTGTTTTGGCGATCGACCCATCAAAACAGCTAATTTCATAAACTGCTCGCAAATGAAGAAATTCCCAATTTTGCCCATCTCAGTCGCGCTTGCAAATTTTATAAACATTTGTTGAATTGCATTTTGGCAAATTTGCAGTTGGCAAAACCTTTTGCCTGCCTTTCAGCTGGTTTCAATCTGGCAACCGTCGAAACTAGAATTATGAAGTTTAGTCGGTAAAATCCACACCCAACAGTCATGTCCCATGTTCAATTTTAAATTCAATCTTCCGGCCTCGAGAAGTTATAAGCCCATAAAGAGATCATAAAATTTACTTGCATTTTCTGACGGCCGGGCCGGGCCGCCTTTTCCATTGGTCGAGCTGAAGGAAAGCCAAACAGTTTAACTACATGAAGAAGGCCTTCGTTATCCGTTGCCATCCTGTTCTTAAATACTGTTGTCCAATCTGGTCGCCGTTCATGAAATCGAAAATAGAGAAGCAGGAAAATGAGCAAAATAAGTTGCACGAGAACAGCACTTGGAAAAACTTTTCTGGGCTCATACAGTCCCAACTGCGCAATTCCTCTGCGCTGTTTTGGTCTAAAATCGCTTGAATATCGCCGCTTTAGTTAGATCTCATATTATATTTCAAAATTATTAATGATTACTATGGTATTACATTCGATTCAATGTTCTCATATTCTAGACGACGTAATCACCGACGATCTCATTGCCTTCAGTTTAACCCGCGAATAAAGTCACTTTAAACTCACTTTATAATTCTTTTTCTTTTCGGGTCGTCCGGAAAAGGAGTAAACTTCGTAATGAATATCATGGTCAATCTTTTATTCATTCTTTGATCCAGTTTTTACCCCCATTTATTCCTTATATAGTTGGTGGAATTAAGAAATTTGATCGAAGATGCGATAATCAAGTAGAAACATTACGCAGTCCGACTGAAGATTCAAAACAATAGTTGAAGCGACATTCTGCGCGTGAAAAAAAAAAGATCAGTTGTTGGTTGTGGCTGTTATGATCGGGTCCGTGAACACCCATACATCGTTATAAGCTGTTATCTCCAAATCGAATAAAGGTAGCTGGATGTACGTCACATTGCTGACATATGTGCCGTAGTTTTTCAGGTGTGAAGTCCACCTTGTAGAATCATTTGAAAAAATTATGGCAAAAATAATTTGGGATGTGCCAGTTCTCCCCTCACCTACGTCCCGCAGCTGTCCTCTCCTTTATGCCATGGATGAAACTTCTGTAGCAAATATTTTCGCAAAAAGAATTTGTTATTACCGTTGGATGTCGAAGTTTTTGTTGATCGTCCATAAATGTGTTTCAATCGCATATTTTCAGTGCTTTCCTAGTGTGCCTCTTCGATGGAGTGCTCTACGGAAGTAGAACAACGCCAGTTATTTATATGCAGGTAAAGCACTTTTCCAGTTCCACGTTTCGTTCTATTGCGAACATTTTTACTTGTTGCCATAAACTGCAACTTTTTCTTCTGCAGCATAATTCGTCCCAAAACAATACAGTTTTGAGAAACAATGTAAGGTAGTTGAATCTCTAAAGATTCCTAATAATGTGCAGAATTTTCTGGGTCCAACGCAATACTTTTCAGGATCACCATGAGGAGTTCGGCAACTCACCGACAAGCGGAGTCGCCTATGTATTCTCCTATTTTGTTGGGATCGTTTTGACAACGTCGACTATATTTATTATTTATGGGATCGTCAAGTAAGATTTCTGAATCTACTTTGGAAGGTGGTTGAAATAGTTGAGAAATTTGTTTTTAATGGTTCTGCTGTTATTGTGGCCTTGGAAATAATAGATAATAGTCTTCAAAACTAAAGGCCTATGTTACAGAGCACAATAATGCGTCAACACTGTCCGCCACTGGACTCCTAACTAGGGGTGAAGGGGAAAGGGCATTAGATGGGTGACGAGATGCGGAAATCTTATGCTAACTTCTTAATCCCCTCATCATTAAGGAAAAATGTGAGCATACCTCGTCATGGTAAGCGCAAAACCTGAAATTTTTGTCTAAGAATTCATGAAAACAACATATTGCATGGTACGGTGTCATCGAAATGTTTTAGAAGTTCACCGCATTTCTGGATGGTGGATGGTTATGAAGTTTTCTTCAGTAAAATATTGCATGATGCTTTTGAGTTTCGTATTTGTGAACGATATTTGCACACTAGGAGGTTGCAGTAACTTATGGAGAGGGAAGAGTGGAGGACACAGCTGTAATGGTAGAAAGTCAAGGGTAAATGGTTCTCTGCAAGTTGCTTGCAAGAAGAATGCGGCAACTGATCAATCTGATGCTCTGAATCAAAAATTTAAAAAAATTTATGAAGACTTTTTAGAAAGGTGACAAGTTTGAAGCTAAAAGTTACGGCTCACGATCGTTTCTGTCTTGTGGTTTGTAGATTTCGTGTACCTAAAAAGTCTGTTCCAGTGGCTTACGATTTGCTTAATGCTCCAACTAATGGTTGCCCAACTCGTTTTTTTCGAAAATCACCCCATACACTTTGCACATTTCACGCAGCTAGGCTATTAAAAGCCGTTTTAGCATATCCGAGCTGTGAAACTTATAAGTTGTTTCGGCATCAAATCAAAGCCTCGTTCTTCTAAATAGACACGTGTGAATCTTTTTACGGTGACAATCTCTGTGGGAATATTTTAATAAATAAGCCGATACTGGAACGCAAGATTAATAATAGTCGTTGCTCCGAAAGAAATGATGCTCTGTGTCAAAATACAATTTGTAGAAATACTGAATAATGAGCTTTACTTACATGACACGCTTGAGCCCAAATGACCTGGACGGTAGTCATGAACGCTGATCCGTGGGGTGTTCATACAGCACTTATTCAAGGGACTGTTTCATTGACTTCCACTTCACATGTGTTAAGATATTATATTAGTCATGTTATTGAGAAGCAATTCTTATTTTAAGCGCTGATTTAGGGGCGGTCGTCCAACGATGTATCCACGTCTAATGTTGCCGTCTATAGTTTGTGGAGTTTTCTGGGCGATTGGAATGACATTGTTATTCGTTAGCAATGATAACCTCAGTCAAACGATTGCATATCCCATTATCACCGTATTACCTGGCGGAGTTGCCGCTCTTTGGAGTGTTTTCTACTTCCAAGAAATCAAGGTATAATTCCTCATTTCTTCGAATCATTTTGTCACTTAGATTTCACTAATGTATAGGCAGTTTCACAAATAGAACATAGCAGAGAGAAAACATATGGCACATGACGTACGCACAGGATGCTGCAGCACGAATGAATACAATGTGCATGAAAAAAAGCGTATGAGGCAGTTGCAAGTGGTTCCAAAGGTTTGCATAAAGTTCGGTAATTAGTGACGGACTGCTGAAAAGTTTTCTCTGTTGAATTTACCCTTTGACAATTGTCAAAAAATATGCGTCAGCATTGACACAAACTATGTAGTGACATTTTTGTCTCTCTCTGTGTAGTAACGTCCGCGTTGCTTAAACTGTTCACCAAAACTGTTCTTTAATTAGCAAACAAATTAGCATTTCGTAGGCGTTTGAATATGTTTCAATTTGAGAGTGCTTGAGAGTGATGGACAATTTTTTGGAAAAGGAACGGAACGGTGTGCGAATGCGATCAATACCTCTATGCTTTAAGAAAGTGATTTTCACCATTATACACCGGGGACGTGAATTGTTCGCTTTTCATGGAAATAACAGAAGGCCTGGTTTAAGCACTTCAAAAACTATCAAAGCCATGGGGCTATGAAGGCTGCAGGACACCGTGCCTAAGACTTTCACCTGTTTTACGCATGAAGAATATATCAACCATGGTTCATTTAGGGTATAAGAAGTATATCAATCATGATTGGTGCTCTATGTGTGACACTTGCCGGCTCAGCGCTGATAGCTGTTTCGAAGAAATTCGCCTTATGAAAACTAAAAAGAGTCACGTGTTTTTCTGCGTATATTTATTGTCAGCTAACGTACAAAACACATTTTCATACGTGTATCTTGCTGTTGCGGTACATTCGGTTTTGGGCTAACAGGTGTGAGCCTTTTATGAGTTTGTCGCATACCGACCCTGCTGCGACAACAACTGCTTATAACCAGTTGGGAGCTGGGATTTGAAGCGATTATTCGAAAGCATTTTTTCGTGCTTGTAGTTGACCTGATAAAGCAACTAAGAGACCGATCGGTCGCAAAGTGAAGGATTTGTTGACGAGCTAATTAACCGATTTGTTAATTCATTTTAAAAACTTTATATACATAATTAAATGAAGTAGCTTTATCCATCTGCCCAAACAAAAGCTAACAGATGGCGGGATGGGTGCTGCTTATACAGGAAAATTTCCTTCTCGTTCAACTTGGTAGTATGATACCACCTGAACGTCAACATCAAATGCGATTGAACTCTCACATCGTCGCTATTTGCGCTCCTTTGTAAAGCTGCACTCAGGACGCTCGTTATGGTGAGATCGTGTTGGCGCATCTACAAGCTATGGTAACATAAGCAGAGTAAACATGGAAGACACTAAAATGAAGAATGTAGGACAGTCCCTGAAATGATCAAATTTGGTGGACATAATCCACACACCAGGATCACCTCTGCTGCTTGATTTCGCAACGATCTATCGACATTGGATGAAGATGTAGGCTTGCAAAGGTGTTAAGTTGCGTTGCATACTTCATTCACTGGGTTGGATAAAGAACGAATGTTTCAAGGAAATTTGTGCGACTGGACGGAGCCACTTTCATGAACTTCTTATAAGCAGTGAATTAGCTGTCGTAACAGTGCATTCAGATTCCAACTGAATCGATTGTTTTCAAGTTTTGCACAAAGAAAGCAAGTTGGGAAACCTTCCAGGGATCTGTGACGATGTGTGCTTTCCGCAGTCCTGATTTAAAGTCTTATAAAAAATGAAATGAAGAACGCTAAGCGATGCATGAACATTTCTTGTCTGCGAATGACCAAACAGTTGCTCTTGTTGCACACTGTGGTGCATCTGTCATTACTGAACGATTTATACAAGGCATCAGAACTTTTGTCGCCCATTTTGCCGAAATTCTCGCGTTCTTTTTTTCAAAAATTTTCTTCTAGGTTAGGTTTTATTCAATCTATAATCTACGCTACGCCGATTGAGTCCTCCTTTTGAAATGAGTTTCAAAAATTCATTTTTATGCAATTTTGCACTTATAAAAGTGCGTTACGGGAATACCATGACTATGTATGTGTCTATTTGTGACTCTCTCTCTCTCTCTCTCTGCAGTAGCTGCTGCTCAGTCACTGCCTCTTTGAGCCATTGGAAGAAAACGTATACAGCGACAAGTGAACAATTTCATCGTCGAAGCAATGTTGAATGCGTATTGTGCCTTCATAAGATGTTACTCCACACCATTGATCCAGATTACAGATCAACTACTCAAAGCCATACCCGTACAACTAAATAATAATAAGTTGCTGTCCTTCATTTTTATGCAATTTTGCACTTATAAAAGTGCGTTACGGGAATACCATGACTATGTATATGTCTATTTGTGACTCTCTCTCTCTCTCTCTGCAGTAGCTGCTGCTCAGTCACTGCCTCTTTGAGCCATTGGAAGAAAACGTATACAGCGACAAGTGAACAATTTCATCGTCGAAGCAATGTTGAATGCGTATTGTGCCTTCATAAGATGTTACTCCACACCATTGATCCAGATTACAGATCAACTACTCAAAGCCATACCCGTACAACTAAATAATAATAAGTTGCTGTCCTTTACAGCTAGATCTTTCGAATGCACACGATTGTATCTAATGGACGTTCACCTAAGGTCTCCTCAAAATGAGAACAAAACTGGATCTCAAAACAATACATTCGCTCTCACCATTTCTTTCGAGGAGGAAAATAAGGACAGAGTAAAAAAAACAAATTCCTTGAAAAAGACATTCCCGAGGTCTATATATCATCTGCTTATCACAGTGACTGTTCAGTCCAGGAACTGCTGAAAGTCGCGTCGATGGATACCCTCAACATATAATTAATTCTATAGCAAACTGAATATCTTTGCAAGTGATGTAGAACCGACTTATTAAAGTATTGCAGATAGTACAGTGCTATACCAACAACATATGGATAAAGGCATGCACTTACTACATCAACGCTTAAAGAAGTACGGGCTCAAATTAAACGCAAAGGAAAAAACAATTATCACCACAAACGGCGCAAGATAGCTGCTAGTGAAAATAAAACTGAAGTCAACGACACGACCTTAACGAATGCACCTTCGCCCTAGAAGTCACACTCGATCTAGGAGTTACACTTGATGTACGAGTCATACTCGGTCTAGGAGTAGTACTCGACCTAGGAGCCACATTCGACCTACGAGTCATACTTGACCTGGTAGTCACACTCGCTCTAGGAGTTACACTTGACGTACGAGTCATACTCGGTGTGGGAGTGGTACTCGTTCTAGGAGCGACACTCGACCTACGGCTCATACGCGACATAGGAGTCATACTCGGTCTAAGCGTCAAAATTGACTCCTAGGACGAAGGTACAATTAACATCGTACCATTCGTTTCGGTTGCAGCCTAGCCGGATCACCTAAGCGCATTTGGGAAGTACATGAAAACGCTTGCATACCTGGGCGACATTCGGCATTGCCTATCTGGTTCTTTCGTTGTTGAGCTGAATTGCTAACTAATCCTTCCACGGGTGTTTCCGGATCGCCTATCATCATAATATCAGGCGGAAAACAAAAAGAACTTTCTAGAAATACAGTAAATTTCGCTACTATAGCGCTGCACCAGTGAGGTTGACACGATCAAACCAAAGAGACGTCTCTAAACTGGTGATGTAAAAGGATTTAATTAACGCATTTAATGGAACTCTTTTGATTGAATGATGTGCAAATCGGAAAAATTAATTAAAAATGTCTTTAAAAAAGAAAATTAGTGAAAAAATTGTATTGTCTTTGTACTGTGGCAAAGGTGGTCCTTGCCTATCAGCTAAATAAAAGATTCGATTCGATTCGCAAAGGTTTTATGTATGATTTCGGAAATAGCTATATAAATCAGCTTTGGCCACCTTAGTCACCTGTTAGACAAGCCATTCAAGAATATCACCCTCCATCGTCTTTACAGCTATGAGCCTAACGATTCACGTTCACTCAACAAGTCGTTGAACATCAAAATCTCGAAGCATCAAAACAACAGAAAATTGCGGGCAGTTAGACAAAACGGAATCGGGGACCATTCGCCTAACCCATAAATTAAAAAACGCTCCCACCCAGAAACCGCAAGCAAGGGTCGAAGAAAAAAAAACGAAGAAATATGACGCAAAATCAGGTCGCAAGTCGTTTCCCCTCTCCACCCTCCGCCTCACTTATCAACCTCACCTCCCCTCTGTGCAATGTTCCATCCACATGAAAACCTCGTGAGATATTCAATCACTGAGTACGATAGTTCCTCCCATTCAAGACACAATCTTCCCTTGCCACTGCCCTTACTTAACACGCTCTACGATGAGATAAACTGGTTAATAAGAATCGAATTTCTTCGCGAACCTCATGCCGTGTGAACATATAAGGTTCGATGCGCCTCCGCAATCGCTAGCACCGCATGATGAATACAAAAGCAACTGACCACAGACAAGACTGTTCCCTGTACGACAACTACGATAAGTTAGCAAGAGATGTGGCTTCAAGAGATCTTTTTGATCGTGGAAAGAAACGATGACCGAGTTTGGCTGGAACCGAATGAGCTTAAAAAAGTGTTGAGAATCAAAAGGAAAAGGAGAGAAGGGTTTAGCGTTGAATGGCTAAAACATCGGATAGTGAAGTTTGTTTTGATTAGTTGTTATCGGATTACAAATTAATTCTCTGAAATAACGCTTGATTCGATTCTTACCTCTATTTCTAATCATAGCACCTGATCAACTCACCGCAGTTATAGGTTGATTCGAAGAACTTCTTAACGAAATGCGGCTAAGAAAACAGGAGAACCTGCCATTCAGCGATAACTATTCACTGACAGCATGCTAGAAAAGCAATGAGAGAATTGAATTTGCCTGGCATCTTTCTCTGCTTGGTCATCTCTATACTGACTTCACAAATTTAAATAATGTTAAACGCATGCCAATCATTCAGTGCAGCGAATATAATACATTAATGATAGGAATAACTTGCGCCAAATAGAAGCATCGCATCCTTTCCATAATACATATGATATACGAGTTATGATGGTTGCAGGTATGATATTTCGAACTGGCGATGACGATACTGACAAAGCAAAGCTGCAAAAATATTTTGGCGATACTGACAAAGCAAAGTTGCAAAAATATTTTAAGTTTCACGCCGAAGGCAAAACCTAACGCCGTATGCGGTACGATACATTGGGAACGATGCCGCGACGTACGCATCTCTCGCCTTGTGAGATGTCAGTATGCAGTATTACTATCTATTGATCAACAACATTTCATGAGACTCGTGGGTTTCCAGTTTACGATGATTTCAAGTTACGATGGGGTCGTTGTAACGCTTCTCCGTCGTAACTTGAGGATTACGTGAACGTAATATTAAAAATACAATGCGTGCTGCCGGCGGACTAGACCCACTACAACTGACTAGTTGAACCCTTATGCAAAACTGAATCGACCAGCCGGCCGCCCAGTTCGTGTGAGTGGAAAATGAACTGCACAGTTTTATACATACCGTCAATGCCAGATGTCGTTACCCAACAAAATTATAGGCGGGTAGCACCTTACGCCTAAGACATCGGGTGGGCAATTAATTACATGGGAAATTTCAAATAGGCTCATTCGATGCGGGCCCTCCTGAACTGCTTAAATATGTCTCCCTCCTCTGTAAAGTCTGCTTAAATTTTTTACAACATCTGATGCCCCATCAAGTTCCGAGAAAATATAATTTTTTATAACGACTAGGCGCTAGATTATTTCGATAAAAACCTTTCCCGCGACACGGAAATGTTCGCATGCTTGCAGTCAACGTAATCGCACTTTACATTTGTTGTCGTCGTCCGCTTAAAATGTCTAACACATTTGTTCCTCACGGTTCAAAGCTAAGAATATTCAAGCCCCTGCAACAAATTTCGTACAGACGCGCTCTTACCTTTGCACACAGCTTTTAAAGCCATCAACGGTTACTAATAAACTTAATTCATCTGCTGGAGAGGTAAGGCAGCGCAAGATTAAGCTAGCAATTAGCGCCATTCGGAATTACGTATAGCATTTCACTGTCGCTAAATGAGACGAAGACACCACGCATCGATGGTTAATGGTAGTCACGACCGCAAACCGATCACCGGGTCTTTCGCCCGATTAATCTTGAGCCAGTGAAAGGCATTCGCCGCGCTATTGAGAAGCATTTTTTGATAATTGAAATCAGCTGCTTTTCGCAAGGAAGTCTTCCAGGGAAGATGTGCTATTTTCCTGTGGTTGACGTCAGTGAGTCGAGCGCTCATGCGAAATTCCTCTTCGACGTTCCTATTGATTTTCGGCGTATCGTCATCCTTAAACGGTCTACCTGTGCTCATCTAACTTGCCTAAGAAGGCTGAGTTTTGTGTTGGCCGCAGAAACACACACACTTGTAAACATTCCCACGGAAGTAATGACGTTTGGGGATCAAAAAGGTTGGGATATTTCGAAGCCCTTTCGATACAACCTGACTAACTGGCCCGGAAAGTCACACTTCGTAAAATGCAAAATAACGCATTGGAACGATATCACATTTTCGCCGAACTCTGCACATCTGCGGTTTTTGAATTTTTCGCGCATCGTTTGGGCTAACTGAAATGCTTGTTTTTCTTTCTTTTTTTTTTGCGAACTCCGTTTTAATCCCTCGCGACTTTTTCTCTATAAGCCGATCGGACGGGGCGTTTTCAGATGCAGAAATAGTGACCATTTAAAAGTTCAGTGAAAAGTTCGTTTCGTTCGACTTTTTCGCATCCCTGCAAGCTGATAGCAACCGCAGAAGTCGTGCTGTCTTTGGCAGCTCTAATCCGCTGGCTGATTTGACGGTTGCGCAGATCGGATTCAGGCTACAGGCGACAGGGTTTATGTTGCTGGTCTTTAAGAGAGAGAGGGAGAAAGAAGGAGGGAGGGAAATAGGGAAAGAGGGGAGAGGGGAAGTTGGTGAAAACTATATAGGAAGGGAAGTTGCAGTGCGTAGCAAGATCGGCAAAATCCTTGTCTTCCTCTCTCTTTTTGTTCAACAACAGCTAGAATTTTCGCAACGAACATGGGGAAGAGTTGTAAGGGAGGGTTCGAATTTGACTTGCGTAATGACTAGTGCGTTTCACTGAAAGAGCGGTTGTATTCGATCAGCCAACAGACGATACCTCTGAAAGGAAAGATGTTGCAAATGTGTTCCCTTCGTTGGTTTAACTTAATTCTCACCACGTCATATTAGTTCAGGTATTCCAAAGTATGGGCACCACGTGGCTTACCACACTTATTTTACGCACCTGTGAAGGGGGACTCCTAAGAAAAGGACGAAGCCAGGCCACGGGGTAAAGAAGCAGCGGAGAAATTGGAAATGTTGAGACTGACGACTGTTCGGGAGAGCTAAAAGCGTGGCGATGCCAATAAGCATAGTCGATCTCGAACGTGACGTATCGGGCGGAAAGAGTTTTAAGGAACACGAGCGGTTTGGCGCCGTAACGTCATTTTGAATTTCGCCTTACTACCGGGAGTTGTAATACATAAATAATAAATATTATATAAAATATTATCAATATATCCAGGGTTGAGCACGTTCTCCTTAAGACGCAAAGGTCGTATCAGTCCCATGGACACTCACGACGGACAGGACCTCATGAAATATAGCGAGGATCACTCAGTCAGAGCGACGCTTGAATGCAGCAATGAGGCGAACGCGCTTGAGAGGTCATCGCGGTGTGCTGACCGCATGCTTGCCATTCTCAGGTGCAAGGTTCGTACAGCTTTATTCACGTTCACATTAACAAGTATATTGTCGTTTTCGCTGTTCCGTTGCCGTATGGCGAAGGTTGCCATTACTATTAGGCGACAATTGTGTGCTTTCTTGTTCCGCCTTAGTGTTGTTCGACCGAGCTATAGCGCCAGGGAAGAGTTATCTGGAATAAGGAGGAGGGCTGCAGCCTCGTCACCGTTACAGAGCATCTGCTTAATTGAGACTCGAGGAGCTACCCATTGCATGCGTAGGCCTCGTATGATGGGGTGCCCATGACTTAGCTGAGGTCTTATGTAACGGGGTGGTTATGACTTAGCTGAACTATGAAAGCCACGGTGAGCAGAGGACTGTGAGATTTTGCAAACAATCGCTAATGAGGCGGTAACCGATTTGCCACGTCAGAGTGGATGGTGTACGAGTCAAAAGTTAAGCACGGTTGCTTTCTGACGACATGGTCGATCGTGGGACCAGGTGAGGCAGTAACGTTGCCACGCTCTGATAGAGTTGAGTAGCGCGATGGCTGCGTTAGTTATCGAATTATATGGGTGTGCTTTGAAGTCTTCAATTTGTTCCTGAGCGTTCAGACTCGTCTAAGGCGGTTTTTCTTTTGAATCGCAGACGAGGTGTTTTATTGCAGGTAAAAAATATGCCTTCGAAAAATTCTTTTTATTGCAGGTAAAAAATATGCCTTCGAAAAATTCTAAGTTTTGAGCCTCATTTGGGTTTTTCCAACCTTGCGATGCGATAGCGCCTAGTTGATATACTCGTGTTCTGCTTAAATTAGCTTGTCTGACAGCGCAGTTGTGTGGTGTGGCTTATAAGATTTGGTGTTATGCAGCGCCGCATTTCTCTTCGCCTCACACCGTGTCCTGGGATTGAAGGAACGTTTTTAGTGCTCACCTGAGGCGATAACCACATAATGGCGGTATGCAATTTCTCAGGGGCAAATACCACAGCATGGTTTACCAGAAGCCGCGGTTCGACGTTTCATCTCCGAGTTGGCGTGTTGTGACTCGAACAATCGTTACGACAAGGTATTATTCGCACATATTTATTTCACGCAGTTTGCAAAGTAAGCCTTCAGCAGAAGATGAAATGTGGGACGAAGAAGAACGGACAATACTATCACTCTGACCTTGGACATGTTTTCGGACACTTGGTGAAACATATGAAGCAGCGACTTCACTGAACGCAAGCAAACTAGCAGTGTTACATCGGATAGCAGTTCTTTGTCACGAAGTTGTCATCAAATGAGTATAAATTGATTTTTGCCGCATTCCACATCTTGTCTCAATTTACGCTAGATTACCCGAATACATAATGTTCGCTACTTGAAATTATTAACCGTACATAGCTGGCAGTAAAGGCAATTGTTTTTACAATAACCATCAGCAGTAATTTTCGCAGCGCTTTGCACACTTCAAAGTACAAACACTGCAGGGATGTTAGAGAAGAATGCAGTGCGCAGCTGCTTCGCAAAAGACGTTCATTCCGGAATGGGAATAAAGGAAGTGATTTCGAGACAATGTTTCGCCACCGAAAATCGTGTGCTTTTTTTAGACTTTAACTGAGTGTGTACGAAAACTTCCTATGTGTATCGCTCATTTAATTCGTGTAAAGTGCTCATCGAGATCTAGAAATATTTTATTCACTCATTTATATCTTATTATCGATTCAGCTACAATCCGTCGAATCTCCTCGAATACAGAAACACCTCAAAACAGTCATCCATTTTCGGCGTTTAGTTTTGTGCGGCCGGTTTTTTCTGTGTCAGCGTCCTTCGAGGGGAGGAGGGGGGGGGGGAGATATGAACATGAAATCACAATTGATTAACCATATGGCGATAATTTTTTCTGATAAATCTTGCACGTGAATATATCAGCGCGGTATTTCCCTCTACTAAAAATAGTTCACATACTAGCGCGGTATTCAGCTGAAAATATATCAGCCAGTTAATCTTTAACAGTTCTTAACGGAATTTATCTTTCTTCGTGCGATCGCATCGTGACCATCATTGCTTGTCCCCATAGTTTGTTTTTCTTAGCAGAATGTGTTAGCTTCGGTGAACTTAAGTAAAACCAAGTTACGGTTCAGGTGCCGATTGGAGCAGGAGAGAGAGAGGGAAGAATAGCGTCTTCGATGGTCTACGAGCTGCACATGGGGTAAGTTCTGCCATTTTCTATCTTCGAAACATTACACCAAGCAATGTCTTGATTGTGTTTATGTTTAATACCAGTCCAGAAACCTATAGCATATGCTTTACAAAAGCTCCCATGGTGTAGCATCATGCGTAATTGGTGACCCGGTTTAATTGGTGGCAAAACAAAATATGCCTCTATTTATCAGCTTATGCAAATACAGCATCTAGTTAAGTAGTGTTCAAGCCGAGTTGTGGAATTTCTCGAAAGCAAGCTTCAATTTTTTGCATGTATTTAGGTTTTCCGCTCAAGGTCTAGGCGTACATCTTTCTGTTTAAACCCGTTTGTGGCTGAAACCCGGTCGGGTTTGATCCCCGAAGATTATTTTCTTCGCTTGTTCCCGTATGATTGTGATTGTCGTTACGATCATTTTATAGAAGGTGATTTATTCAATCGCAAATAGTATTCAGGAATGAAGATTGGGTCAGCCTTTTATACTTATGTGATAGAAAACATAACTGCTTAGCCAACGAAAGTCTCGGGATTCGAACTCAGAATCACCTCCTGAGCCATCGTTTCACTTGTCCAGCCTATCGCACTGCGGTTTCTTCTGGCGAGATCTTTGCAAAGTTATACTCTGTGATTAGTGAATTGGTGTTTTTGCAGGTTAGCACATGGCATGGGTCGTTCAGGCAATTTAACTGACCAGCAACCAAAAGCGATTGGCTCATCAATGTTGGCCAGAATTGCTAACTCATTTGCCTTAGATGCTATTTCTTTTGCCGGTTAGCTACGTCCTTTTTCATTGTTTCCGCCAGTGATTCCACTCAAAGCTACAGTAGTGCTTTCTTTTCCGAAGTACAGCAGGCAGTGTAGTTTGCAATGGTTTATTGTATTACTTCGAATAGAGTTCCCTGAGCTATACCATCCTCAGTTTTTGAAAATAACTGAAGAGAACATTCTAGGAAAAGTTTGTGCTCTAAGGGGAGCTTTTTTTCCTGCCTCCTTTGAACTTCGTTTTTCTTCGAAGTGAAAGTCCACAGTGTTTTTATGCGGGCGCGCTGTATCAGTGAGAATGGTACTCTTCCCACTCTGCTGAAGGAGGGGAAGCGGTGAAGGCTGAAGTCATCAGCGTTCAAGTAGTGCAAAAAGGAGGAGACGGGACTTTATTCGAGGTATTATTGTGCTTGGTATTGAAAGGCGCACGCATATGCGAAGTTACAACAAAGACCCTTTGAAAACGTTGAGACAATGAGCCAGCACACAAAGTCATTAATTCTGATGATCAGTAGCGGAGGGCACGATCGCATGAGAATGTTGCATTCAAGAAATACTCGTTTAGGTTCATCTCTAAGGGGGCTAGCTGGTAGTTTGTGAGAAAGCTGTTGATAGCATTGATAGCTTCATACTGTGCCATGCAACATGAAACTGACCGGGCTTTTCGTTGCAATGTAACTTTTCTTGTATAGTTCTCTGGAATGGATAGGAAGAATTACCATGGATAGCATAACATCTTATCTCCTCCTTCACCACCTCAAATCTTGGCAACTTTTTGTGCTCCTTTCAAGGGTAAATGACCCCTTAAATTTAAACAATAAATAATTACTAGTAAAATAAGCTGATTTCTTATGACGCATGGCAGCAGGGGAAAGATTGTTTTTTTGAAGATTTTTGAAATATCTCTTTTCCATTGTTTTCCAGCTGGTTGGTTTACCAGTGGGTTGTTTTTGTGTGGAAGCGGAGTGTTGGAGATGTCCTTATATTACACCTAATGACGTAATGGCGTAATGTCCTCCGTGGGCATATTCGAAGAGCAGCAACTGTTTTAACGCATTTAAACAATAGGGTTATCATTTTTTGTTGCGTGCTCTGATTTAAGGAGAATTTCTCTTCACAGAATAGCTTTTGTTTTAGCAGAGTTGATTCGGGACCTGAGCTGAAATCCGTCGACACTGTTCAACTTTTAAATGAGAGATTTGAAAACATGGTTGGGAAGATATCAAATAGTTACCTTTTGCCAACATTTCTTTACTCTGTGCAACGGCAATTTGAATCACACAAGGTCTATCCGCCTTCTTTTCATGGGGTGCTTGCTTGCAGATTTCAGAATTTTGGACGAGTGGCCCACAGTCAGTACGTCAACAGGCGCAAAAAATAATCAAAAATTTCGGAAAAGCTCAAGGAAAAATCACCCGTAAACGTGAAATTTCAGACGCCTTCAAAATTTGCTGGTCCGGCAAAGCCTGTTTGCGATTTATATTCCCTAGTTTCAGGCATTTTTCCCCCATAAAGTCATGATCAGCGACCTTTCGCCACAAAAACAGTAATTTCGCAAAGTCTGGTAGGAAAATTCCATGATCCGCAAAATTAAGTTCGAAAGTGAAAATTAGCAAAATTCTCCGAAATATGGAGTGGGAGGGAGGGAATGCCTACGTGTATTTGAATTAAATGAATGAATATGCTCATATGCTTCTTCCCCATTAATTCGAAATTAGCCAAAATGCCCTCTACAAAATTTGTTGTGTGTTATATTAAATTTTAATATTTATTGACATGTTGCCACTGTATCGAATGCCCATGATTTAGGTATTACAAACGTTCGTGCTGCAATAGTTTTCCCCGTTGCGACCGGTATGAGTCTGGCGTTTTGTCTTTCCTCATGGCGCCACACTAAACCCAATGCTAAATATGTCGTTTTTCTTCGCATTGATCAGCTGTCTTGCTTCAAATCGATTTTCGTTGCAGGTTTGTTTATTTTTTTGTTTCGATACAGATTCCAGTTGTGATGTGTTGCCATCGATCCTGTTCGCCTGCATAAAATTTTATATATATATACATATATATATACATATATATATATACATGTATATTTGTTCTAGAAGTATTTTGACATAACGAGAGAGCGTTATGCATTGCAGTGACTGAAGTAAATGCAACGGCTCACTTTTACGAGAGAGATATGAAACAAGTGAAATTAAAAGTAAGGCCAGCGAATCACCAGAAACATCACTGCCCAAACAAACGTCTATGCGCTTCAGAAATGCTTTTTTTTATACATTTCCTAAATGTTCGCTTCAGAATTCTCAAAGCTGTTTGTTTGTTTCACGGGACCTGTAAATCTGTTTGAGTTGAAACTGAACGACTTCTAGACTTTTCTTTCCGAAAAAAGAAAAATACACTGCGAGTTGAAAAATTGGGCTGTCTTGTTTTTAGAAGGTGTTAAATTTTTTAAATTGAATCTGATTTTCTCAGCAGTCGTAATTAGTCCTAGGTCCTAAATGAATTTTTTCCTGGTTCTTTTAAAAAGTAAAATCACTTCCATGAAATTATGGAAGCTCCATAAAGTGGATGTGATATTTTGTCTAGAAATTGAAGAAATTGGAGTTATTATATGAGATGATTGTATCAGATGTTTTTGAGAATTCCAAGTACTGAACTGTTTTTCCGATTTTCTTTAACAGTTTGCGCGATTTTAAATTGATTGCAACAAAATTCTTCAGGAAGTTCACTTATTCGACCGACATGTTTGTTCTTATTAGCTCACCGGAAATTAATTCTTCAGCAAAGTCGGACGATACTGCTAAATTTGTTATATTTTTCCTCACTATTCGGAATGGCTTTTGTCCTCCAAGTATTTCACATATGGGGTGCAGTGCATGGTATACCATAGTCTTCAATTCACCTTCGTCTGCGCTGTCTTCCACCCGTCCCGCCTCGTTCTTCCGAGGTGTTTTTTCCCCTTCTCGTTTGCTGTTTTCCCAGCGCTGCAAGTGATAGCGTTTCCCCAGACCACCTGATTGTTTTCGATTGTGGTACTGATTTCTGGGCTGATCTATGCTTACCACTGTTTATGCGCATGTGATGCAGCAGTTAGTGAAGCTCCTACTAAAAGTACAGATTGTAGGTGAAAATCGCGCTAGTCCTAAAGATCATGTGAGGGTGACATAGGTTGGTTACAGGCAGTTGCTTAACGCTAATCTACGGCAGTGTGCCTCTAGCAAGCTGTTATTGGTTGATGGGCGCCCAACGTTTGAGGGG
>JPKZ01001279.1:308708-331049 GCA_000803305.1 Toxocara canis
GAGAGAGAGGAGAGAGTAGAGAGTATAAATTGGCCAATCCCGCTTTGCTGGGCTTCTTTTCAGATTGTTTGATTGGTTTTCAACAAAAGCATGCCTATGGGGTCGCTTTTTTGATTTGTTTGATGGGTATATACTTTATATTTTCTAGGTTTTGAGCCAATAGTTATCGATTGCGTTCGTGATGTGAAAAGTGACACGCTCACAACTGATATAGATAGGCTTGCCAAGGTTGTGAATGAAAAACATAACGAGGTTAGCTTTTTAATGTTCTTCCAATTTGGTTTTTTTTTCGGATTTAAGAACAATTTGCGTTGGTGTCCATCGTATTGGTACCAGCAGTGTTAGTGTCGCCATAGTTACTGTGTAGGCCACTGTTACATTGTCAGTGGAAATGCGTAAATTAGCCGAAAGGTCTATCTGTAGCAGTAATAAAAGCCATCGTATAGAACTGTTCATTTTCTCTTTACGTTGTTGCCGGTGATGTCATTTTACCATGGCTTTGCTTGGAAAATTTTTGTTTCAGCCACTCGCTTATACTAAATATGTAGCGTCATTTTCATCTTCCAGTATCGTATGTCATAATGATGCAAATAAGACGCTAATAATTTGGCAAAACGTTGGAAACGATAATGTATGCTGTTCAAATGCAATCATTTTAAGATATTGGCAGTGATGAGCACAACATCGTGTTTTGCCCCTCGAGGCCCAGACGATCTGGTTGCTGTGGGTGAAATTTGTTCTCGTTACAGTGTGAAACATTTAGTGAATAATGCATATGGACTGCAGTCAGCTGAATGTCGACTTCGCATAAATGAGGTGTGATCGCGCCGTACTTTTCTTCCTGTCATTCCATTTTTTATGATGTTCTTTTTTGTGGTTTTTGCTACTTTCCGTTACATAGAGAGTATGGCTTAGACTGGATGATGTTTTAAAATTATTTCTCTCCATGTTCAGTCATAGTATCCGGCGATATCTATTGGAGTAGCTTCCATACATCTCTTCTTGTTTTTGCAGTTTTCCTGTTGCACCCACCATATCTGTTGAATCCATGCTTTTTGAAAGTTCTTCTTTACTTGATGTATGATTTACAGGGCCTAAAGAAGCGATTCTCCACTGTTCCTGCTGAGTGCGGAGGTGCTCAGAGGTGCGCTTAACAACGCCTTTCCCTTCTCGCCTCACTCCCATCTGAAAAGTGATGAAATTTCGATTTTTGATGACGCCATTTGTTTAAGCAAATATTATTGAAGGCAGGCGAGAAAGGACACATAGACGCGTTCGTGCAGTCACTCGATAAAAATTTTCTGGTACCTGTGGGCGGATCGATTATTGCTGGATTTGATACGAAGGCGATTCAATCGATTGCCGAATTCTATCCTGGTTCATACTTTTTGAGATTGTTGCGTTTTGTGTGTTTTCCTGGAACAGAGGAAGTACCCCATGGATGAGCTTATACATCCAAACTGAGTTGCGGCAGCAGCTGATCATCGGGACATTTCTTCGAATCGATTGTGTTCTTAGATCATAATTGGGCTGCGACTTGCGATCACAGCCTATCAGTAAGGAGCTTATGAGGGTAAAGGGTGATAAGCTTACTAATGATACTTGCATCGCTAAAGTATTTGTCGGCATCGTGCATAACAACTGAAGAGTAATTGCGGTTTGTAGTGAGTACTAATATATAAGATATTAAACGAGTACAACAATCCCTTTACACTTAGCATGCGCGCAGGAATAAAGTTAACGGAAAAGGCGAAAATATTGTTGTTGAGCTGATGCAGCAGAAGAGTGGTACAGTAATCGTGTTCCAAAAGTGATAATTGGTAAACTCGTCTGTGATGTTCAATTCATCTGTCTGAAAATACCGATTACAGAGATGCCAAAACGTTATTTCTGTATGGCCCATACTGTTTCGCAACCGTGACAGCATGTTTTTACCGTAGAGTGGACTCGCTATCAAGCTTTTGTGTTGATTGAATCGTAAGCTGTGCTGTGATCTCATTGGTGCATGACACAAGTAGTGCCTTAGAATTGCTGGTGGAGACGGCGCCGGGTGTGTTCGACCGTAGTTTCCCGTCTAGCTTAACTTTGGGCACGAATACCTGCTGGTCTTGGTGACCGTATTGTGGTGAGGGATCACTGAAGTGATGATGATTCTAGCCGTACACTGCAAGCAGTTGTCCTTCACGCGAGCTTAACTTCGTCGATGATCCCATAATATTTCGCTAGCCTTGAGAGTAAGGTAGCTGTCATATCTCGCCGATGTGTAGCTTTGATTATAGGGGCTGCCGAAGCGACGCGATAACCTGACGATCCAATCTGTGGCAAACATGTTACCAAAAAAAGGCGTTTATCCAGCACGCAACATACATGCACATAACATCTATTAGGTCAATGGTATCGGTATTTATACGCAATGGGAGGTAGCAAAAGGAACAGGAAAAGACGAGAAATGTCGCTGGCGAGGCAACCAGAGAAAAGCTAGCTGAAAACTATCGAACTGTTTTCGCAATCAGATGTCATCTTGCAGCACAATCGATCCGTTCCGCAGTTAAATGCCGCCTCGCAACACCTACCACTTTAAGATGGATCGAAAATAGGGGCCGCCGTAGTGACGCGATAAGCTGACATCCAAGGTGTGGCGAACGTATAACCAAAAAAGGCGTTTATCCAACACGCAACAGTAGCCATGATGGCATATGGACGAGTGTGGGGATTAAATTTCAGCTGAAATAGTGTCTTCGACACTGCGTTGCCTATTAACTTGGACAGCTTTTAAATCCACGCGACGATTGCCACATATTTTTTATTAGCAGGCGTAATATCAAGGTCTTATAAAACGCTTCGTTAGTTCAGTGCACGGACTGGCAAGCGTATGGGCTATTGTTGGTTGGAGAATCAAGTGCGTATCGTGCATGGGCTACCCGCCCACTTCCTTCCCCCTCTGGTTTCCTCTTACTCTTTTTCGGTGATTCTCATTGATGAAAATCATGGGTTTTGCTTGGCCACACCTTTTTCTCAGGACTTCTGCGCAATTCTCCTACATCAGATTTTAGCTCAATTTCATTTCCCAGCGGAGGAGGGACAAAAGTTGTGGTGTGCATATGTGGTTCGAATTGCAAGATGTTTTACTGCGTTAGCTGACATAAATCAGGAAGACATATGCAAATTCTGATGGTGCACTTCTCCACGATAGCAGCAGTTCCACAATTCGTCTCAAAAAAATATTGTAAAGGGGATTGTTTTTCTAGAAATCAGGTGTTGTTTGCTCTCAGGGCGCCTCGATACTGTGGAACCCAAATGCTTACGATTTCAGGTCGTGCTTCTCTGGTACCATCTCGCGATCTTCTGATTACGCTGCTGCAGTTAGGGCGAGTTGGACTTGAACGAATTCACAACGATCAGGCTGAATTATTTGAAATGTTATTGCAGAAGACGAAAGAGCTAGCCGCAGCTATTGGCGAAAGAGTGCTTCAGCTCAATTTCATTTCCCAGCGGAGGAGGGACAAAAGTTGTGGTGTGCATATGTGGTTCGAATTGCAAGATGTTTTACTGCGTTAGCTGACATAAATCAGAAAGACATATGCAAATTCTGATGGTGCACTTCTCCATGATAGCAGCAGTTCCACAATTCGTCTCAAAAAAATATTGTAAAGGGGATTGTTTTTCTAGAAATCAGGTGTTGTTTGCTCTCAGGGCGCCTCGATACTGTGGAACCCAAATGCTTACGATTTCAGGTCGTGCTTCTCTGGTACCATCTCGCGATCTTCTGATTACGCTGCTGCAGTTAGGGCGAGTTGGACTTGAACGAATTCACAACGATCAGGCTGAATTATTTGAAATGTTATTACAGAAGACGAAAGAGCTAGCCGCAGCTATTGGCGAAAGAGTGCTTCGTACCGATACCAACCTTACCTCAATTGGTATTTCTTGAAGTTTTTTCCATTTGTCAGGTTTATGTTTCTGTTGTATTCGAAACATTACATTTTTCATTTGGCCATAAGAGGGATCCGTCCTTCACCATTCCATGACGCCAACAAAGCATTTTAAAAATTGGATTTCTGAGTGTGCCTGGAGCAGCGTTATCGCGTGCGGGGGGAAGAGGAGGCAATATTGATGCTTGTCAGCCTTTAGGTTGTCGTAGAAAGGAATATCTAAAGCATGAAATGCTCAAAGTTCGAAGCAGACACTTGAAGGATCATTTCTGGCGCAATGGGCATATTTGACGCCATCTTTTGGTCAATCTCAGGTCGGCCGAACATTTCCTTTCCACCCGCTCGTTTCCGGTAGTCCTTTCTGTCACAGAGTGTTTTCAGTGTAACTATTTTTCTGCCAGTCGATTTTTGGCGTGCCATCAGCAGCGACATTATTTTGTTATTTCCTCATTTCTTGTCGATTTCACTTCATTGCCTAAATGGAAGATATTACGTTTGTAATGGCGACTGAGTTCAATTACTGTGGCGGAAACTGTCACAGTGAAAGCGGCGATCAAAAATTTGACAACTGTTGGGGAGGTATAGGTAGTTAGGGACGCAAGTCATCTTTATGTGATCGGAAAGCGTTTTTGTCGATGAGCGTGTGGCTGTTGATAATGTAAAGCTGATACGTAAGTGCATTCGTTTTCGCTGGCTTTGATGGTTCAGAATCGTTCGATTTATTTTATTTTTTTTTTCAGCAGTTTCTTTAACCGGTCTTCCTGTGAGGCAGCGAACGTTGTTCGGCTCAATCCTCTTCGATCGTGGCATTACCGGTGCGAGGTAATATTTTTTGTTCCTTTCATAGTTCTTGGTTTTAGGTATGCTCAGGGCGTTGTATCTTTGTGCCTTTTTCTGCCATAATTAATTGACACAAAAGTTCTTATGCACGTGTGATTGTTTATGGCAAGGATACGGTGATGTTATTTGTGTTGGCATGTTTCTTATGCGCTCATTGCCGTGCATAATACTCGAACAGGCTTTTCCGCTTACGTGACTGTTATTAAGGCAATTTGAGGTGGCGCATTGTGCAAGCATATGCCAGTTGTGGCAGAACTTCTGTCTCGCTCAGCTGCACTCTTTTTCTCCGCGTCATCCCATCGCAGCGTGGGCTGAAGCATGGTCTTCTTGTTCAAGGAGAAAATCAAGTCAGTTGGCCGAAACTACACAATGGCAGCTCAGAACTTCGCGCATTTTGTCTGCAAAGAATTCCACGTTTACAGCGCAGTCCTTCAGAAGAGCTCGAAGTGCACACTGCCATCATAATTCTTTCTAACGCACAGCGTCATTGTATAACCGAACCAAAATTGTTGGATCATCGGCTAAGCTTATCCATTGCTGCGAACTGAAGGTTTCATGGGGTCGTCAGGAAAGGATCGGCATTTCATCATTATCAAGATTTGCATCATGAATCATCGGTGAAACTTTTTCCAAAGTAAATGTTTACACATATCGGCCTGCTTCCAAATTTACGCTCGTATCAACTTGAGCTGGAGGCGTTTGTTCAGAAAGTATAGATAGTATAAGTTCGGCGAATAGTGGTTCTGGGAGGATCAAGAAGTGTCGATCATCTTCCGACTTCCGCGCGATTACAGCAGGCATTGCTTTGTCGTCCTCAATTGATGATCGTCATGAGTGGAACTTGTCGCCGAGACTAGTATCTCCTCCAGAAGACTGCTTGAACTAGTTTACTGCTGTGTTTCTGTGGAATATGCCTTTCTCTTCAGCTGCACAAATTTCTTTGGCTTCTGCTCTGGCACTGCTGATTTTTGGAATGATACCAAAGTCATTTGACATTAGTTTTTGTTCACCGTTGCGACTATGCACCTACTAATTAATCATGCGCCTTTGGGAGAATGTTTCAGGCATAGCATGCTATCTGAAGCTATGCCAAGCACGCATATCTGCACGCCAAAGCGTTTTCTTACCAGATCATCTGCTGGTGAGCAACGTTCCATTCTGAAGGGTACTCGTAGTGTTGTGCTTGGCATTTGACGAGGAACTGAAGCTATGCCAAGCACGCATATCTGCACGCCAAAGCGTTTTCTTACCAGATCATCTGCTGGTGAGCAACGTTCCATTCTGAAGGGTACTCGTAGTGTTGTGCTTGGCATTTGACGAGGAACTGAAGCTATGCCAAGCACGCATATCTGCACGCCAAAGCGTTTTCTTACCAGATCATCTGCTGGTGAGCAACGTTCCATTCTGAAGGGTACTCGTAGTGTTGTGCTTGGCATTTGACGAGGAACTGTTTTCTACAAACTCAGAAGTCTCAGCATGCTCATTTGGTCCCAGTGGGGAACTTCAACGACCCGTTAACGGAATCCTATATAACTAACAGTGATCTAATCTGAAAGGCTCCACTAGAACTGAGGTGTTGGATATGCGTGCACCGCGGTCACTGCGGTATTCCTTTTCAAATAGCCAGCAGCGCACTGAAAGGAGTTCAAAATGAAGATCGCCGTAGGCACTTTTTTTGAAAATGTTGCCAAAAACAATCGCGCATCTTTTTGCAAGTCGACGCCTGAAGGCGCAGAGGCGATGCGTTTTGAATTTTGTATAGAGCGATGCGCCAAAAATTAGAAGATTGGTCACCGGTTTAGTAAATTATCGCAGATTCACTTTAGAGACTGTCTGAATTGCCGCCACTTAGCTGCTTTCAGGGTTGTCTGTGCAGGGGTCCAAAAGACGATTTTCGGTTGCACATTCATCAACTACGGTTCGCATTCGTCCGACGATCAACCACCATATTTGAACATTGCGTGCGCCATAGGTGGCACTTTGTTTATTGGCTTGCGTACATTTTGTTAACGATAGCGCCAGAAGGGCGATTCTTATGGAGAGGGAGTTTCGCATTCATTCGTTTGATTGTGCGATTGCAGTCACTTGTTTTCGTTCGTAATCTAATTTGAAAAGGGAGGAGGGCTAGGAGATATCAGTGAAGTTCCTTATTTGAGGTGACTATTAGAGGGGAAGCTTTCGAATAAAATCTTCCGTTGTTATAAAACCAGGGATGCTTGCGGTAGTAAAATATGTGAAATTTTACGAATTGGAGGGTACTGTGTACGTTTCATGAATCTGGTTTTCGTCATGACACATTGACAACATAGGTAGTACTTCAGGTTTGTTGGAAGGAAGGCATTGGTGCTAAAGTGGGGAATTTTTCCAGTATGATGGGGCCTACATTGTGAAACGAGATGTTTTTTGCCGAGGACCGAGGTGTTGTTTGAAGGTTGTTTGACATGTTGAAATGTTCACAAGAGTTTTTTGAAGAATTTTGAAGAATCGTTTCATTGATTTGCTTCTGGTTCTGATGTTTAGCGACAGCTGATGGTTCTTTCTGCCTCCGAATTAAAAAGTTGGACCAAGATACCAGTTAGCTATCACAAGTGTGCGAATTTTTATTGGTTTTGCTTAGATTTATCTGAGCACTACTGCTTAAAAGCCAAATGTCTTTGAATTTCGAGCTATATGGGAGTCCTGTCGCATGTTGGCAACAAAAATCAAAGAAATTCTTATACATAATTCCGTATCGTCGCTACAAGCTCATAGCACAATAGCACTTAAGACCGTTGCTCAGTCACGCTTTCATGTTGCACCCATAACAAGCCATCGTCTTGCATTTTAAAAATATATTTTTTAGCCATATCAGACAGTTCTCAATTTCAATTTTCATTTCCTGCGTGTTAGCATCCTTTTTGCACTAGTATTTCATATATTGAGTCGTTAATTTGTTAATGATTATTGCAGGGATGAAACATGAAGAAGTCGATATGCTAATTGCGATAATACATAAGGAATATGAACAGCTGCAGAAGCGGACAGGGAAATAGCGAGAACTATGGTGACCGAAGGAAATAACTGTTCAGGCGAAGGGGCGTAAACAAAGTTGTTTTATCTTCAGTTATAAGAGCTACAAAGAGTTCGTCTTTGTGTTAAGCGGCTGCCTGTACTTAACCCTCTCTCTTTATCAGTGAGCCAATTTACACTTTATTTCCGCATGATTATGAGCATTTATGTAACCTCAATAATTCCACATGATTGTAACTGATTCTTTACTGAGTTGCATTCAAGTTATATGGAATTTTTCAGAACTCTGGGATATCTTTTTGAACCATAAGTTTGAGACCTGTAATTAATTCGCACTTTTAAACTCGGCAAAATAAGCTTTAAGGTTCGCAAACATCTTGATTCAGACGTATGCATTTCAATGTTGTATTCGCTATGATTACGTCGAATCATTTCGTTTTGTGAAATATCTTTCCAGACGGTAGTATGAATTGTGCTGAAGTTTTTGAAAGTTGAGTTGCTTTTGATTTCGGTCAGAAGTAACAACGGCTGATTGCTGTTTTATTTAATTTTTGTAAGACACTGCAAGAAACAAATAATCAGGCTTTCATATGGAAACTTGTCCGGTTTTATCTTATCTAAAGATTGAAATCACACCGTGACGTTCAGCTGTATTGTGTTTATCTGGCCCATTCTAGATTTGCTATACAAATGCAGGTCACCGAAAAGGTAATTATAAGCTGTCAGTGAGGGCATAAGAGACGATTGTCAGCGGGCGGTCATCTGAGTTCAGTTGCAGCCGAAACAGTAAGCATACTGTGGCTACTTTTGACGGATCTGGCAAAAAGAAGCCGAAAAAGTGTTTCCGATTCTATTATTCTTAGTGTTCCAACTCATAAGAGTTGCAGATTTGTCTTTCAAAGTATAGATTGGCTTAGGCTGGTCTTCTGCTTTGGCTTAGGTTATGGGTATAGTAGAAGTTGACAGGAAAAGAACTGAAACGCAACACTGACGCATTGTTGATTGCATTTATCAGAGTGTTTTGAATTTCTCATGTTCCTGTGTTATTGACTTGTTCTCATCAATAAGATCAGAACATTGCTCGAGGTCGGAGGCGAAATCAAAATTTCTCTTTTATCCCCTCATAAAACATTTTATTCACCTATTAAGTGTGACACTACACTTAGCGTAATTCTTAACCTTGCGTTTGGTCAGTCCACAGCGTTCCACTTCTGTAGCCGTCAGGGTCGTTACTAATTATTGCATAGAATCCTCTGGTGGCCTGACATTATTCTCCTTATGTGGCATTCACAAGAATATCGTTTGCTTTTATGTTGTCGAATAATTAGTACGTTGCCGCAAATCACACCTCATTAACAGTACTGCTTCATATGTATGATGTAATGGTATTTTGGAAGTGTTAACCGCCTTCAGCGATTAGTCGTCGCGACTAGCAAATGCATTTGATATGCATCAGCAGACGGTAATTCGTATGAAAGGTGTAAGCTCAGTACTTCTTACCGTCACCAATCACCCTTTTTATTTCAGGCATTTCAAGATCCAAAGAAATTTACAGAGTGCCATATCGTAACTTGTGCTTTATTTAGGATGAACGCAGTTCTGTTATCGCTTTTAATATTTCGTCGACTTTTTCAACGAATATAGCATTACCGTTTAGAGGGAAGGAGATGTTTGAAAAAAATAATGCTTTAACCGTCGGTCTGCAACCGTTTTCTTTTGATTTGCTTGCGACTTCTCCATTAGTTTATGAATCCCAAGTTCTAACGATGACGTCATTGAACGACTCGTAAACTCTCAATAGGTGGTGGATTTCGTGAACCTTCGTTCTCCTCACTTCGCATCCTTCCCCATCATCTGTGACTGTTCCAGTAGGTTTAAGGATCAGTAATAATAGTAGAAATTTTCGCGAGTCAGTCCTCTGTCCTTCGGGGATTATCGAACTTCCACATGTTTAGTAGTTGTCATGCATATCCATTGTTTCATTCAGGGTCTCGGTCATATACGCATATAACCCGTCTGGATTTTCAATCACATTAATTTTGGGGTCCCATTTGCTAAACATTTTCCTGAAAAGAATTGCGAAAGTTTTAGCTGACACAAGTGACGACATCTAATGATTCGTAAATGACTGGATATGTTGGAGACATCGAGAAATATAAGTCTGGAATCCATTTTTCTCGAAAATATTGACATTTCCGTGTGTTTTTAATGCTTTTGACAAATCTGCAAACAGAAGAAACAGAAGAGAATTTTTTTTTTGCGAACGGACAGCTTGCAAACAGTTCTGTTTTCAGTCTATCTGTTCGCAGACAATTCTAAATTGCGAATTGTGAATTGTGAACAGTTCTGCAAACAGAAGAAAATTGGCATTGTCGAGATTTGTCAAGGTTTTTCTCTTGTTTACAAGACGCTCGTGCCTCACTTCTCAAATGGCATGTTGCGAATCTTTTTCCGACAGCAGTGTGAGAGAGGATGTGGGGGAGTACTTATATGTAATCTCAGAAAAGCGAAAAGATGACGAGGTTAAGAGAAAACATAAGATAAAGGGAGGTACGTTGTAACAGTTTTTTCTAAATCAGATGGAATGCTTGCATTTAGAAACCATCGTTGTTGTCGTTGGGAATGAATGTGCGATTGACTGTCTTATTTTGCTGATTTTGCACAGTGCAGTTTTGAGTAAGAGTATTTACTTTGCCCACCGATATATTATTATTGGTATTTTTTGTTGAACCGTTCAAATAGATGAGGCGCTTCTGATTGATATTTGTTGCCATCTAAATAAGACACTTTTTCATTGCGTGCAACTTAACCTTTCCTGTGAGCAAGCAACTGTATCATAAAGAAGTGTGTTGGCGACAAATGTTATTATACTATCCGCAAAGGAAAAAAATATTTGCTCAAAGTAATCCGAGTATTGTTTTGATCGGTTTATGCTATTATTTATCAGTTCAGTTGAAATGGTCATGCTGGTTCGTTTCTTTGATTTTGCGTTGTTTGTTTATGAGGAGTCATAATAATTTGGTTGCGTCCTCACAAAAGCACACCGACGATTCTCCCAAAAGCGATAGTGAATCAATCCAGAAAAGGCTTATGTTGTAGTCGAAACTATTCCTCGCATGCGAAATATGTGCTTGGGCGCATGGTGCTTACTCTCAACGGTCGGTTCATTAATTCCTAATTCGTAGGGCGTAGAAAGGCACGCAAGATCATTCAGTCGAAGCGAGTTTATTTGCAACTAGCAAGGATCTCTTACCAACTTTAAAATTGAGTTACAAACACTGCTAGAGCAGTTTTGAAAGGATGTGGACATTTTGATGAACTACGCAGAGGGCTGAAGTAGCAAAACGTTCTTTGCGATTTGAAGAGCGTTCGTCGAGTTCGGCTACTAAGCGTAGCAATAGCTGCGATTCGCATATTTCAGTCGTATGCAGCTCATTCGCTAAATGATGTCTATGGGAGGGACGAGGCGAAGGAATGGATTCTTCGCTGTGCGGAGTCTGTATCCGCAGGTTGATTCCATTCCGTCCTAAGTAAAGTCACTGTGGCTAGTTACTGATTTTATAATCTTCCGCCACTCATTCACGTAGATCGCCAGCAGCGACTAGATGAAGGCTCGGTTCGTAATGCACCTTTGATCGCCTAATGGATTCCGACTGGTTAATGTCGTGGTCGACGAAATGTAGAATAAGGGGAGCATTCGAGGATTTTTGAAAGACTGCTTCCAGGGTGTCCCAGATTGTCCTTATGGAAATTTCATCTAATAAAAGACATTTCCTCATAACGGGATGAATCAAGTCGCTTCTAAACTGGCATGATAGCCGAACAGTGTCCTTTACGCATTTATAGGAGCACGACACGCCCTCTAGCAAGTTCCGGGATGGTCTTACAAAAGGGTATTTTTGTTACAGTAGGCTAAGAAATAGACTTAGGAAAGCTGTCACTGAATCGTACGCACACGTAGAAAGAATTAAACGATTCGACGCCTTTTTCTTTCAGTTAAACGAATCGCTGTAAAACCTCGAAAGTCCGAACTAGGGTTCAAATTCGGCGTTTGGTCGAATTGAAGCCAGGGACATAGATTCTGTTGTCTTTCATGAAAACATCTCTTATAGTAGGGAGGCTACCAGTATGTTTCCAAATGAGTGCAACAACCCTATTTCCATTGTTGGTAATTTTCATGTGCTGATGTTGCTGTGAGCTCAAAAAGGTTGGAGAGATCACCTAGATCACCGGGTAGTCCACATGGCAAAGCACATTTTCTTAATATACTTTTACATCACTAGTTATTGCAGTGACTAACAACTCGTAACACTTGTATTCCGCGTCGTGATAGAATGCAAACCCGATGAGCAAATATGGTTGCAGAGACTGCTGTTGGTTAAGAGGGGTGGCGTTCACACTGACGGAGGAGTTTGTTACCAACGGTTTCAACGCCAGTAGGCACGCGAGCAGGCGAACTCACCTTATGAATACTATTTAAACATGCAAATAGATTTAACCAACCGCGTGGACAGAGCTCAAATATGCAAATAAGTGCGAACAACCATGTGAACACTGTTTTAACACCCAAATGGGCGTGACCGACCGGTTCGACACTTAGTATGCAAACGAGTATCCAACCGCGTGAAAACTATTTTAATGTTCAGATGATCGTGGCCAACCGGTTTGACACAGTGTAGAAATGAGTATCCAACCGTGTGAGAAATATTTTTAGCTTCAGATGAGCGCGGCAGAGCGTTTGAACACTGAGTATGCAAGTGGGTATGGCAAACCCTGTGAACAATGTTTTAAAGGTTCAAATAGGCGCAGCCAACCGGTTGGACACAGTATAGAAATGGGTGTGGCCACCGTGTGGACACTATTTCAGTGTTCAAATGGGCGTGGCCAACCGGTTGGATACAGTATGCAAATGAGTACCGAACCATGTGAACGATATTTTAAGCTTCAGATGAGCGCGGCTGAGCGGTTGAACACTCTTAGTATGCATGTGGGTACGGCCAACCGTGTGAACACTATTTTAATGTTCAAATGGGTGCGGCATATTTATTCCAAGTTGTCACCTAGGTTAAAGGAGTGGGCGCGGTACGTTTGATTAACGAGACACAGTAGCTGTTCGACGTGAAGCGGATCTCCGTAAGGAACAGTGCATAGCTGTGAGCAATAAATTCGTTACTTAAGCAAGACAGCTTCGTCGAGAGCTTAAAGACTGGAGGTGGTCGAGATGAGGTGACCCTCAGAAGAACATGACATCCTCGTTGGGTGTGAGAGCTTACATTGCGTAGCACATGATTCATCAATGGCTGGTCTGGTTTTGAGTTGTTTTGCGGTTGTGTTGCATTTTATGCCAATTACTGAGCGCTCAGGTCGAGCAGGCCGTCGGTCATCACTCAAACAGTCGAATGAAAACTTTTTCCTTCTGTCCACGATACGCCAACAAGTTAACTGCTGTTCACATTATTCTGGCCTGTTCTTACTAAATTTACTTAAAAGTAATGTCTACCAAATGAACTTTTGAGTTGGGCTGTGAGTACTGCATGATGATGTAAACGTGGTCGACTTCACACTTCTTTCATATGGGGACATGATTTCGACATTTCCCCAGCTTGATAGCAAAAGTGTTTCTCATTATTTTTATTTTGTTCACGAACAAGCCCTGATGTGTAATGAGTAGCTGCGGCATGTGAATGATATACTGCGTAAAAATAATTTTATTTAGTGAACTGCATGACAAGGGCGACTCAGTGGAAATAGTGAAACAATATGTAGAAATAAAGAAAACGGGAACGAAATATATGAACACATCGAACGTTCGCAATGAAATACAGAGATGTAAATATTACGTTGCTGGTGACAAACAAGCCAACAAAACTGGAAGGAACGAAAAGCGCAAATAGTCATCGTCTGTAATGTGTGTGTTGTGATGAGACATCATAGCACACGAACAAACATATACCCACTTGTAAAAGATTACCTGTTCAATGTGTCTACCGACTTGACACCCTCCTATAGCGGCAGTTGCCGAAAAATTTGACCACTGATCGAAGGGACAGACGAAAGAGGGGTGCAGTTAGCTTCAGAGTAGGCAAAATGTTGTCTAGTTGCGTCTCGAAGACGAATTTAAGCTTGCGCAATTAAAATGGTGCTTATCTGACGGCAGAGGGCGGAAAATGACAGTGGTAACAGTGATCCCTGACTGCCAATGATTGCTGATGAGAGCCGTGTCATTATCGACTGAACAGAACGAACTTTTTTCATTTACATTTCCCGTCTATCTTTCGTTTGTTTTCAAGCTTGTGTTACAATTTTGGCAAGAATCCCTGATGTGCAATTTTAACTTCATATCTGGCATAGTTCTAGGACGATTTCGGTTTGTAATTATGTTAGAAAACGTTTGCTTGAGGGTGAAGCGCCGCATCGTGTAGAACGTTTCGATCACAGATACAAAGGAACACATTAGCTGACTATGAGAATTCAGCATGCGTCCTATTCGAGGGAAGAGGGAAAGGAAGAGTGATAGAGAAAGGAGAGCAAACAAAATAACACAGCGTTCAAAGCGCTTGCCAACAAACAAAAAGGCATCATCACTACGTACAATAACAAACGAAGCTTCGCTTCTCATTTTTCATCCAAACACAGATGCCAAGGTGCTCAGCAAGCATCACAACGCCTTAGCCACATCTACAATTTACTTACAGAGAACACGACTCATATGTCTGTGTCTGTCAGCCTATGTACGTATTTATAACAGAAACATACAGAAAATATAACTTTGTCCTAAAACAATCCTAGATTAACACCTATGCACGTACATGCATTTCTGAACAACTCCAAAACGATGAAAGAAGACAGAGAGAGGGCAGGGCGAAAGAGAGATAAAGAAGGAAAAAGACAAAGAGACAGAGGGACAAGGAAAGGGAGTACATCTGCAAAATCAAGAGGTTAATCAGCGACATTTCATGGAGAACAAATCGAACTCGTCAATAGTCATTTGTGATTACTCATAAAAAAGAAATGATCGAACCGTATAGTACAAACAATCATAATGCGTAGCAGCGAGTCGCACTTGTCTGCAAGCTACACAACAAAGTGCTCAAAAAAACGAAACAAATTCATATGCGCATACTTTTACATACGTTGCATTATATTCACACTCTTTAAGTATGCGAAATGATGCTCAGGCTGTTATGCGCCTAACGTGCTAAATTTTCCACCGAACCTTCCGCACCCTCTCAATCGCTAATCACTCTTTGGGTTCCGTCCACGTAGCATCATTCATTCATTCACGATAAGTCATTTGTTCGCATCCAATCCATCAAGGATCTGTTAATTTCGATAGTAGCTTAATTTATCGGTCTCAGCAAATGCTTCCACTGGAACAGATGCAAAAGTTTTAGAGAAGATGTTGAGCGTAGATGGAATGTTCGATGGAGATGCCAGGATGGAAGGGGAGAGAGGTTGAGGTGGAATTCGGTTTGAGAGTGCACATGAAAAGTAACTAAAGCGGCTTGCGGACACATCATGAGGACAATTCAAAAACACATTTCAAATCAGTTCTAACTGAGAGCTACGTCGCAGAATAGGCCGTAGAGGTCATCCTACTTTTTTTCTGTTATAAAGGTCCGTAGTATCCGCTCGCTGAGCCCTATGTGTTGCATACTGCCAACTCTACGATGAAGTACATAATGAACAGTATTTTCAAGAAGGCTGTTGCGTAGCAAATAAAACCAGGATCCCTAGTACACCCACTCATCCTCGCAGTAGCTTCAACAGATGCTCTAGTTACGTTATTTTGTCCTAAATGACCTAATGATCTATTCTACATGAATGATGGCGTATAGCTTCCATACAGTATATACACTCCGTTTCCGTACGCAGAGCGTCAAAAAAGAAAGTCTATGATGGCAAAATACCATGTTGGATTTTGCTCAACATGAGCGACAAAGCTCTTAAAAGAGGTGACTGAAAACGGATGACGAGATGATCGCTTGAAAGAGGCGGTAGATTGTGAATCGGAAACGGAGAACAGCGACGAGGAACAAACTGACGACGAAAGAGCTAAAGAGCAGGAAAGCTTAACAGGAACAGAACGAATGAACGCGTTATAATTAACATGAGTGAAATTCGAAAACAAAAACATTTGAAATGAAGAGGACTTGAGTGATGTGGTGAGAGCGAAAAGAACTCGGGAGGAAATAGTTGAGTGTTGGCGATTCAAACGGCTATTGAAAGATCACCGGCTTACAAAACGAATCGGTCAGAGATCATCAATGGGTGAGTTAGTGTATAGGTTGGTAGAAACAACAGCATGCATGAACCATATCAATCGGCAATGTAGAACATCACTTTAAAAACAGTACTTCCTAGCAAGTTTTGCTTTTATACACGAGGCTCAGTGAAAGGCGTTCGAGGTGTTCGATGAACAAGTGGATGCGTAATGTATGCGTTTCACTCGCTTATTTAATACGGACTGTCTCAGAGATCATCGGCGAAAAACGCTAAAGAGTACTTTTAAATTGATTATTCCACATTGCTGACAACATACTGTCGAACAACGACCACAAATTCGTATACGCCTTGTGAGTTTTAGCTTTACAGCTTCGTATTTTTTTAGGGGATTACGCAAGAGCGAATTCTCTTAGTCTCGTCAATGAGGCTGCTGAGACGCATAATGGAGGCTTGTTCAAGATCTCAAACGTAACTGCATAATTCAAAGATACCGCGCGTATACAAAGATCTTTGGTCATCGTTTGTTTGGCTACACCGTAGAGGAAATAATATGAGGCATGAGACCGTCCAACTCGGCTTCAATTAAGTTTGGCTAGTTGCAATCCAATCTAGGCAATGACATTCTACTTACATGGCATGCTCGAGATGGATACATGCAATGTCGGATACCCCACTGAAAAATCAAAGGTGTATTCTCATGAACACTAAAAAATATCCCCAGTCGAATAATGGCACTTTTTTAAAATGAAATAATGAAATCCTCAAAAGAGTCATTATTACTAACCACTTAAAACGCTGCCATTGGAGGCCAAGTTGTCGGCCGTCATTCAAATAGAAATTTCTTAGACAAAAGAGCTTTTCACATTTTAGGAACACCACTCTCAGAACATAAACGATTGCGATTCACTTTTCACGGGAAACTGGAGACCGTTGAAGAGTGCGCCGGGTAACTGCGCGGTGGTACTGCTTGGCGGTGACATCTGTGGCGTTGCGGCGGCAGGAGGTGAAAGTGCCGCAACAGCGGCCGCAGTTGCGGACGATAGTGAACTTGGTGCAAGGCCAACGGCGGCGGCCGTAATCGCGGCCGCGGTTGCTGCGCTTACAGCCGGCATTTGAGCGGCGAGTGCGGCTGGATTGGCGAGCAAACCACCGAGAAAAGGTAGTTTGTTTGCCAAAAATGCACATGGCAAACTGGCCACTGCTGGATTGACATGAACGGCCAACTCGGCCAGTTGCTGCAGCGATGACATAAGACCCTGAAAAAAGGCGGAATTTAGAAGTCAACAATGAAATGAAAGTCATTTATTGAGAAAGTCTAGCTTATTCGACGAGGAAACAGTGAACTGAAATTTACATTGCCATATACTTTAGTGGCAATTTTATGAAAATCGTTCACTATTTATTTAACAGGACTTAGATGGGTTGTACCGCTCATGACAGTGGTGCAAAAAACGGGGAAGAGGTGATCTGGCGGGCGCAACATCTCCGCACAACGCTGAATCAGTAATTGTGAATGTCTTAATACAGAAAAAAAAATGGAAAAAGAATCATTCTGCCGCGAAACTTTCGACACGTCCAGCCCTTTTCTCCTTGTCGAAGGTTTTCTTTTTCCAGCCCCCCCCTTAGTCGCAAATAATGGCAATTCAGAATGATACTTCTGTGTGCGCTCACAAGACATTATTAACGAAAATGGCGTTCTCGAGCGGTTGTGCTGTTATAATTGGTGCTGACACAGAACAAAATAATGAAGTAATGACTACCACAATAATGTCAAAATCTAACTTCATAAGAATCAGATGAATCAGCTGCGAGTAGAACGTGATCAGTGAACCTGCGCTTGGCAAATGTTGAGAGGTGAAACGTGGAGGGAAGTGAACGCGAGTCAATAGGTGCTTTACCAAACAACGATTAAAATACTTTTCAAAACATTCGCAATAACACCGCGCATAATGCGAATCAACATTATTCGGTGTTTCGCTATTTCGCGTGACCGGAAATGTATGTGTCAATTACGAGGACGGCATTTCATTTGGTATTAGTAATAACAACGTACCAACAAAAAGTTCACAACTGCAATAATCTGCGCGTACTTCATAAATGATTCTCTCATTACTTTACTTTGCAAAATGTGTACTCTACCTGCTGGTACATACAGGCGTTGAGTAGCTGCTGAGTGTACAGTCTGTACTCATCACTATTGAGAAGCGACTCTAAGCCAGCGGTTGGATTTAGTAATGAGTTGAGTGGTGGTGACAGTGAGGCCTGTAGTTTGGCGGTTGTGCTGCTCGCTGATGATGTATTGCATGCCGATGCGGCTGGTGCAGAAGTTGCTTTTGCCACAGAGCTCAGAGGATTCATATAGGACGGCAATGGCTTATGCACTGATGGGAGTGAATTCTGAAATGAATTATTCTTACTTCACATTTCCTATAAAAGAATATGTCATACTTTATACCACTTCGAGCTTTGATTTTTTGTTGCGAACGTTTTTGCTCTTTAATACTACGATTCATTAATGATATTAGGCTCCTTCTGCCCGCTTCCCACCTCCCTCTCTTAAACTTGATTTCGTTGCGACCTCATTTTCTGCCGAAATTTTTCTTTTCTCCCTCACAGTTCTTTTCTGTTCTACTACGTCTTTTTTTTAAATTATTTTTCCCAAGTCGGCTGCGACCTTAATCCGAGATCAAACTACGACTTATGGCTACCTTCTCCTCCCTCAGCTGAGAAGGGAGGGTGGGAAGGAAGTGAAAGAGCGGATGGTACGTTAAAGCAAAATTTCCGCGCTTTAAGACCACAACTACGCGATATGCTGCGGTGCGGAAGATACTATGATACCGTGATATCTGGAAAAATGGACGTGAGGGCCGAACGATATCTCATAAACGAAACATTTCGCATTTACTGATATGCGAGTTCTCGACGGAAGCAGTGATCCGCGAGATTAAAATGCGTTATAAACTACTTGTTTCTTTTTCTGCCGCAGTACACTGTGGTGATTTTTTGGAAGATTGTGGCATGATATTCATGCCGAAAAAAGTCGAGTTGCTGTCGTGAAGCGTGATTTCGGTTTCGACAACACAGTCGCAAATCAACCTCAAACAACAAAGGCTCACAAATGATAGGTAGCGATCCGTTGAGAAATAACAACTTTCTAGCCCTTAGTCTTAATTAATCATTTTATTTATTCCGGTATTAGTGCACTTATGGGCCACTGGCTAGCGTCGTATGAATCATTTCAGTTTAACTGAACCTGAGTTTGATCTGTTGGTGGCGTTTGCATTCCATTCGCAACCGGAGAACTGACTGATGATGCTTCTGGGCTTGAACTCGCACTTTGGTCACTCAGATTCGTGTCCGATCCAATGCTTCCACCTTAAAATTGAAATATGATCGCTTTTTGGTAATTATTCATGTTTCCCTGCTCTTATAATAAGCCGCACAATCCCGTTTGTTTTGTTGTTTCTCTTCAATTGTGTTGGCCCTTATTCGAAAGATAGTATAATTGTTTGTAAACTTAATAAAGCAACCATTATTGCATGTTCTTTCGGGAGATCAAGCTACACTGCAATCGTTATTTACTTGCCCATTACTCATTAAATACGCTTAACATACGAATTTTTCGATAACACCTTGCCTGAAAACAACAAATTCTTGAGATTTGCTTAAAGGACAAATTCCCAACAAGAACTGACAAAATCTTTTTGTTAGTTTCTTGAAAGCAATTCAACTTGTTCGAGTGTTCTGCTTAGTCGTCTTTACTTGTGGCTTTGATGGCGCGCGGTTACCAAATTGAAGTAGCTAATACATTTATCTGTTTCCTCCATTCGTGTTCTTTAATCCCTTTACGAATGATTCTGCAGCTACTTCATAGTCGAGTAAAATATCAGCACAGTCGTAGGTCCTTCTCAAGGGGTACGTTCCAGCCTACCAGGAGTTTGTTTTTGCGGTGTAGAAGGAGTGTTCTCGGTGGTTGTGTTGGTTCGGTTGTTCGGCTGCGAGGGGCTGCCGGCTGAGGCCGCAGCAGCACGATTTGCAGCCCGAGCGGCTGCTCGGCTTCGCCGTCGCAGAGTTTGCTTGTCGCCCAACTCAGGAACCACTGTCCAGAAATGACCTGTAATATACTACTATGGTCATGTCCTCGTTCTCGATTATTATAGGAAAATCTTTATCGTGAAAGGGTCGTAAAGGCGTGAGCAGAGAAAAAAAAAGGAAAATATTTCTTGAACGAGGCAATGCACTAGAGAATTAAGAGTGATATGAGAATCGGTGATAAAGAATTCATTTAAATTTAACCTGGGATGGCAAGTATAGATGCGGTAATACAGAACGTTTGCTATATGACTACGAATATCGCTTTCATAATCCCACGCAACAAATATGATTTACAGCTGTTATTCATCGATCTTATGCAGAAATTACGTCTGCATTTTTTCGTTAACGATCTGTGCAATGTGGAACACCTCATGTTTATCGTCTTGCTATTGCCATAATAATGTATTGAAAAAGCGCTCACCAACGACTCCACTGGCTGAGGTTTGCTTTAGCGGAAGCTTCACGAAACAATCATGTAGGCTGAGGTTATGTCGAATCGAATTTTGCCATCCCCATTGATCGGGCCGTAAACGATAATAAGGATGAAGTAGGCGAATCACCTTCAAACAAAATATTTTAGAATGAATCGATTCGAGACGTTGACACTTTGAGAGATTCGACAGGAAATTTAACGCTCCGTTACAGAAATATAGGGTTCCGCGGCCGTAGATCCCACCCCCGGGCAATCGTTTTGTTACCGCCGTTGCACAAGTTCATGATCAATCATCCTTCTTACGAGGTGTCCATTAAATGAACTTATAGCTACGGAAATGCCAAATAAATGATAACGATCAGCACAGAAAGAAATAGGCCAAGAAAGAAGAATAAACGAAAATATGATTTATCTTTGACCTCGCTGTAATTCATCGATACTAGCCCCTAATGTAAACTTGTTCTCTCGTAGTTCCAAGAACGTCAAAGTGCATAACGAGGAATTGACGTCAAGTCTCGCTGTCCTATTTGATCAAATGCGAGATCTTCGACACTCAATTTTGTGGGGCTGATTACGCGACGATATAGTTGCGTGGTGCCGTGTATCGGAACACATCATTAAGAACCTCAGTGCTCATTTATTGCACATAACATTTTGCTTCGCACGTCGACCTTCCCCTTCCCTCAAAATGCCGTCGCATGGCATCTTTTTTTTAGTGGGCTCACACCCTTCTCGTGCACCACTACAGCACGATCACAAACACAAAATGCACTAGCACAACGAATGCGTCATTGACATTCTCGAAGAGCACACTTACTGTATGCACAAACATAAACTGGGTGTAATGGTGGCCAGATGAATTCGACTAGCGAAAATTAGCGTTGTGAATGATCGTCTAACGCAGACTGCGAGTTTCAGATGTAACCAACATCACGCATGAATTTTTAAGTTCAAATAAGAACTTATCTGTGCTCCGAGTAACAATCGCTGGGCTTGAAGGAACCAATGCGTCATGGAGGGGGATGAAGAGCACACTTTTTGTGGGGCTGATTACGCGACGATATAGTTGCGTGGTGCCGTGTATCGGAACACATCATTAAGAACCTCAGTGCTCATTTATTGCACATAACATTTTGCTTCGCACGTCGACCTTCCCCTTCCCTCAAAATGCCGTCGCATGGCATCTTTTTTTTAGTGGGCTCACACCCTTCTCGTGCACCACTACAGCACGATCACAAACACAAAATGCACTAGCACAACGAATGCGTCATTGACATTCTCGAAGAGCACACTTACTGTATGCACAAACATAAACTGGGTGTAATGGTGGCCAGATGAATTCGACTAGCGAAAATTAGCGTTGTGAATGATCGTCTAACGCAGACTGCGAATTTCAGATGTAACCAACATCACGCATGAATTTTTAAGTTCAAATAAGAACTTATCTGTGCTCCGAGTAACAATCGCTGGGCTTGAAGGAACCAAAATGGAGAGGAGGGGGATGGGGGAGAGAGGGAGTGGGCAACTGGTCTGGATGATTTGAAGGGATAATGGTGAAAAAAAAACGGATTTCGGAAAAAAGCGGGCAAGACATTTTTAGAAATAACCACAAAACGACCAAGTACTTTTTTGGAAAACTCAATTCTCTGATGAAAAACTTGCTCCTTGTCGGCACCAAGAGTGGTGTTGCAATCTCCACATGCTTTTCTTCTCCAAACGGAATGCCAATTAATGTTTAGGTGTGTAAAGAGAAAATAAATTTAGGCTTCATTACAAAATTTGGTGCTGTATATATTATATTATATT
>JPKZ01001279.1:331105-342626 GCA_000803305.1 Toxocara canis
ATATATATATATATATATATATATATATATATATATATATATATATATATATATATATATATATATATATATATATATATATATATATATATATATATATATATATATATATATATATATATATATATATATATATATATATATATATATATATATATATATATATATATATATATATATATATATATATATATATATATATATATATATATATATATATATATATATATATATATATATATATATATATACATATAATATACTTACAGCTGTTTCCTGCACTTATTCATGGCGTTTTCGAGATGAGACTCGGTTAACGAACTGTCTCACAACGACTGATGTTAAATACGTCCAATCTGCTAGATTCAAAAATTAAATTAAGAAATGTAATAGTCAACAGCTGCTTTAAAGATAATTAAAACTCGTTTAAAAAAAAAAAAAACGTTTCCTTTGAACGTATTGCACCATGGCGCCAAATAGTTGCTAAACAGATGCGACCAAATTTAGACATTTTTAATTGAGATCATTTGACGAGAGATTGAACGAACCGTTAAAGTATCACTGTTATCGCAACAGCGCTCAACAAAAGTGAACAAGGTGAGCAAATGGGAAAAAAATGAATTCGCGTTAACGGAAGCGTATCACTCAAGACGAGTGCTAAGAAACATTTTTTCTTTTCAAAGACGTATATCATTAATCGTTTCAGCTTATTTCCTTCAACTTTGTTGCTCTCTCTGTTTCTTTATTTTGCTCATTATTCACTTGCCAATCTCACACAAAACACTAGAAAATGACTTGAGCAAAGAACAATTGTGTACTTGAATAGCTACCTTTAAGCAGGATACGATTCTAAACGACCATTCCGCGAATACGTGAACCTCCCTATTGTCTTTTGCGAAATGCTCCACGAGAATCTAGGCAAGAATGCGTCCAGTCAGGCGGAAGTAAATACTTTTTGTATAAGCTGACTTTTCGATTTGCTTCACAACTGTCACTAAAATATGCCCCCTGAAAAGCATAAGCGATGAAAACGTTGGAGACGCTCGCCGACCGCACGCATCCAAATCGTTGAGCTGAGAACTTCATGTAAACATTTCATTTCGAAAAAACGCCTATAGATGAACGTATATATGCTCGAATAACGTTGTGAAGAGAGTCATATACGGTTAGCGTATCATAAAAACGTGCACTTTTAATGGACATTTGAGAGAGTGTTAGACGACGAGTGAAAGAGAACATTGCTCCGACAAGAGGTTTAGGTTGTTGGCTTAAAGATTTGGGGAGGGGGGAGGGAACAATATCACAAAAATTGTCCAATGATTAAGCTCGTATTCATTTCGGTTAGAGAATTGTCAGCTGTGCGGGTGCGCAAACAATGAATAACGAACGATAAGCGATGGTTAAATGGAAAAAAAAACGCGAAAAAGAGGGGAAAAACAAAAATTCTTGATCGACACAGCAGCTTACGTGCACTTGCGTGTTTTCTTCGACGTGCAAACTGCCAAAGAGAGAGAGAGAGAGAGAGAGAGAGAGAGAGGCATGATACGACACAACATGTTATTTGATAGTGTACTTTCGCAATGGCAAATGATTTTCGACGTTCCTCATTTTAAAAAGTGCGTATCGTCTGAGCGCTGTTCGTTTATGAATCGTGTAACCCGTTGGCAGCAGCTCCCTCAAAACCGAATAGTTATGGCGATTTCCACAGCAACTATTAATGATCATTTTACATATGCAAAATGAGTTGCTCGTCAGCGCAAAAGGGGCTTTCGAGTGTGGCATAGTTGGCGAGGGGGAAACAGAATTCGGGCATTGCTGGATTGTATACTGGACTGTCGTTTCTATTTAGGATTCGAAGATTTGGTTTTTCTTTGATCCTTTGTCCCAAACACGAGCAACTAATGGAGAAATGCCTTCAATATCGAAGGGAATTTTGCTAATAGATTAAGAACAAATACTTTTTGCATTTTGCATTTTAAGGGTAAGAAGCTAAGATTTGCCAAAAAACTGTCCATAAGCCTCCTCAGTCGAAGCGAATGAAAATCATAAATTTCACTTTTCAATAAACCGATCACCGTTTCTTCATTTCTACGATATCAGCGATATTCATTTATTAGCTAGAATGCACTAGAATGCTCGTTCATGAAAGGGAACGATTTTTTTTTCAACACAAACAATAATGTTACAAAATTGAGAATGTCCATAATATCGAATGTAATTTTGTCATAAAAATATTCTCACTGAGTTCACAGAAGTCACCAATTATTTGCTGTAAGAAAAATTTCACCCGTGAAATAATTCCCAACAATCGGAAATTATTGAAGGTTCACAAAGACTTCCCTAACAAGCGTTTTGCTCATTTCAGAAATAACGTTCCAAAATGAAAAAAAAAAAAAGATTCTGCAGAGCAAAGCGAACAATTTTAATGCAAGAGTTTATGCGATTTCAATATTGAAATTGCACGAAGACGTGTTGTGCTCGTTATTACTGAAGCGATTAAACAACGACGAAGTTTCGAAATGCTCTTAAATTGTCCTGTGTACGAGATCGCTCTTTTATATATCGTAGTGAGGCATTTTATAATGATTTGAATGTTTTGAAGTTCAATAAAAGAAAAGAAAACAAAACAACACTGCCATTGAAAGTGTTTCGCGATCGAATAATGCGAAAACGATTACTGCGATTGTGATAAACATCGTATCGATTCTTTAAAAATTTTAAAAAAAGGAACAGTTCCATGAAAAGAATGCAGAGAAAATAGGTCATATTAGGTATTGTTTTTTTGACGGAATATTTTCTATTTGACGGATTTTTTTAAAGAAGCAAAACCATAAATAATTAATCAATTTAGGAGTTCTTCATCGTCCAACTTCATTACGCCGCTAATACTGATTCGGTAATGGCGGATGAAAAATCCTCCATTACGCTCAGTATTTTCATGCATTGTTTTAATCTTTCAAAGGTGATGAATGATAACGCCAAATTAAATGAACAATTATCGTTGGAATTTCTTTGCTATTCTTAGCATAGCTAAAAGAAGCTCCCAAATTTTAGCGAGGGAGAGGCACTATGCTCAAAAAATTTGCACTCCACGTCATTTTGGACTTTGAGGAGGTGCATTCATGGCGGTTCGCTTCGCTCGTCTAAAAGTTAACTATAAAAATATAAAGTGTTCAGCACACTGCAATATTTCTATTTTCTGGCTCATTTCGCTCGCCCAAAAATTTCAACGGTGTTTGCGAATGATGATATATCTCTCATTTAGAGTGAAATGGCATTCCACGCTAGAACAGCCTATTGCTACCTTCTTAAAAGTGAGAATCAGTGATATACAAGCACAATTTTGCAAACGCTCTGTTATAGATGAGACCGGGAAGCGCTGAAGGGAAAACGAAAGGCTCTGATGGAATCTTTTTTCTTGTTGTTACTTCTTTCCCTTAAAAAATTTTGAGCCGTCCTCGATTGATTCATCTTCAAAATTGCCTCACGCCTAAAGCGTAAAAGTTGCGACTTCTTAGAACTGATTACGAGTTTCGAAAAGATTCTGTTGCTCCCATTTCTTTTAGGCAAACGATTAACGATTTATTAATTCTAATTGATTTACGCCAAATCTATTGGGACCAAAGAATGTATTAGAAGTCGTTTACGAAGTTCCACACACTCGCTCTCTCTCAATGCTCTACAAAAAACTTAGACGATCGCTTGATCTTTGGCGTCCGTGGATTTAAAAATTCATCATTTTTATGCTTCTGTCGCCAAAACTTCGTTGCCGCATAAAGTAAAAATATTTACGCTCCAAATGGTAATCGTCCAAATGGAAGTGATACATTTTCTTTCTAAAAGAACTGATTTAGATTAAATAATTGCAGCTGAGCTTCCCAGCCATCTTTTTTAGCCATTAAAATGAACACTGCACCACTTGACGCTCTCAGTTTTGGTGAATTCTCGCTAAGTGCAATCGCATATAATACCGGGATGTCAGCTTTGATGGCGTTCATGAATATATGTCCCGAACCAACTAAACAGCCACTTGAGACTTTTTGCAGCTTACGAATTTAACAGTCGTCGTGAAGCAAACTTTTGACTGCTCTTTCCATTTAAGAAACTTGGTCAGATCACTCCTACCAGGGAAGACTTTTATAGATACCTCTACGTACATAAACACTCCGTTTCATCTAATTACTATGGAATGGTACTGCCACAAATAAGATGAGTAAAATGATTTAACATAGTGCAAAATGGCGGTTGAGAGAAAACATTGAATATTGTGAAGAGTGTTCGCCCTGCTTTTTTCTCGCAAGATTCGGGAGTTCCCCTCCCACCCGCACCCCCCTCCTCCCGCAAAACATTAGAAGTTTTCGTCCACTTCACTCGCTTGCAGCATTCATTTGACTCGCTTCTCGACTGAATTTTACTTACAACTTTTTTCCAGGCGCGAGTGAAATATCTATTTTCAGAAAATTGTAATGTTGATGTGCATGCGCTTATCATGATTACTGCATCACGCGTGCCACTGCAGTGCTTTGATCTCCTTAGAATTGATTTTCTCTGCCTCAGCGCGTTGTATGTATTGAATTGTGGCGCGCCACATTAACTTTTGTCACTATTTTCTTCCTTTGTTCTTTAAAACAAAAATTTCGCTCATCAACAGTCGAGCTTAACAAGTTCAAGATACGACTATTTTCTCGGTGCAATTTTCCCTAACGGAAGTAATCGTTTCTGAAATTTGGTCAATATTTAAAAATTTTTCTGCGCGCACCGTCATACGGGGGCATTTCATCTGAACGATTGTGCATCCGACAAAGTATATTTATTCTATCGCTGGGTCTATATCACAGCCGTTACTTTTGTATGGTGGGTTCTTCACACGCTTGAACGAAGAGACTGCTCATTTTCAGTATTTAAATGCCCTCATACAATGTATATTGCAACGTAGCATGAAGTTGGAATAGCTTAAGTCATAAATTATTTTCGGCGAGGTTGTTTGCGCTTGTTAGTTTAAATCGTTGGGTGCCAGAGGTTTTCTTCACGTTAAGCAGGAACGTGGTGGGGTTCTTTTTGACAGTGACTGCACAAGAGCCCGTTAGATTTCGATTGCTTCCACGTTAAGCCTTGACGCATTCATCGGCTACATGCTCCGATTTCTTCTTCTTAAGTTGCAACAAACAGAATGAATAACCACTCGTTTTATCAGAAGTGCTTGATTGTCCGTTTCCGCAAACTGTGCAAAATAAAACGTTGTTTAATACATTCTGCTTATTAGCCTCCCCCCCTCCCCCCAACCCGCAACCCTAAAGACTTTTTTTGAGATAACAAACCAGCGCTCTACTGCACCAGTATTTCGAACCTCTAGCTACGCTGCTTAACGAGAACAATATCAGTGCCCGCTTACCGATATTTTTTTTTAAAAATAGGAGTTTGATACGCGACCCTTTCTCAGCCGCCGACAAACTGTACCCATTGACATTCCCCAAGGAAGTCGCTTTTTTAACCTTTAACTCGAAGAAGATTTATCTCGCCTCTCGTTATATCTTTTATATCTTCTTCGATACTCCAAGTCCGTATGCTAAAAGTTATACCTAAAGGTAGCCCGCAAATAAAGGACGTTGATAGAGGGCAAATTTTTGAGTATTTGCATTGAAGGATATCTTTATCTGCATGCGCTTTCATTATAAGCAACAAGTGTCCTAACGGCAGTTTGTGATCCTCAGCCATGCGGATTGTGTGGTGCTGTTTTACTACTCTCCTACTTTAGTTTACTTTTTTTTCGCTTGATCATGCTTCTTCTTTTAGCGACTCTCAAACAATGAATTCCGTCCACAACCTATGGTTTTGAATTTGATCGAGAATGATTTTCCGCAAAATCATTACGCTGTGTACAGGAACGCCATTAGTGGCGGCCACTGAAAAAAGGGAGGCAAAGCAGAGGCCATAAAAATGAAATAAATTATTTTAACATGTTTCCTTGCTATCTGCTGTGTGGATTAAGCTACACTGGCTAAGCACGACGACCAGACGACAAGCTCCTTTGCTATGACGAAAGCTTGCTGCAGAAGCTGAACTGCTATAGGCGATGGGGAAAGAAGGAAAACATTTTTTTTTTTTTAAATAACGAGGAAAGAGCAGGAAAAATTGGTGACGCTTTCCAGTTCTGTGATCTCGTATTGTTGTTCTCAGTTCCCTGGAACATTCTACTCTCCGTCGACAGCTTTAGCAGTTTTGTTTTTTTCTCAAAGTTCGACCATTAACAATACAGAATTACATACCAAAAACACACTACTTGTTGATGTGGTCATATGAAACTCAACATAGAATTCGCGTCAAACATGGTTGACAAAAGGGAATGACTCAGATAGCGCTGAGTCTTAAGAAAGGAGCTCTGAAGTCTCATTTCGACTTCTTAAGATAGGAGTCAACTATTACAATTTTGACTCAAAAAAGGACCTCTGGGGCATAGGTGCCCTCAAAAACAGGCCGCCAGTGTCTGATGTGTGTCCATGATTGCTAATAGTCTTCAACTGCCTCAGTATGTCACGATTGTTGCCCTTAGATTGCGCAGCACTTCGCCATGTGTCAGATGCTGCAACGTAACCCGAAGTGCCGTTTAGGCGAATATAACAAAAAAGTTCTGAGTATCCTGTGGCAGTCGCTGAACTCCTTACAAGGAGTAGTTAATCAAACATTAAACTCACTCGTTCGTTTATTGATTGCCTTAGGTGTTTTTAATTCACTGTTTCAGTGGTTAGAAAAACACATAAAGTATTGTTAGCATATTTTCAGTTTCACTATTGCTCACTTATTGGCAAAGTTTTTGCCGTGCGGAATGGTACTTACCAACGAATATAATAACGGCGGGATGATGCACTCGTGAAAATAATGCATCAAAAATCTTAACGAACGGACGAAAGAACAGTGCAGTGCAATTTAATTGGATAACAACACACTGATGGCAATTGAAAGAAGTTCAATGCAGCTAATATATGCAAATCATAAAACTCGCAGTAATATCCATTGTTATTTCAGTTTCTAGTGATCCTACGCGGTGAAAAATTTTTAAGCGATGAAAAGAACCTAAAACTGATGATAATCGAGGTAATGACATACAGAGTATATGAAAAACTGGTATTTAAAAACAAACGTTCAGGTGTTACAAATTAGTATCTCTACACATTTGCGTTGGCCTGTTAACATGGCTTGAGAACGTGTAAGGACTTAGAGGTACAGGTCTAAAACTCATTCGGTTTACCTAGATATTTTTAAAGCATAAAAAGGCGAGAAAAAACATATTTATTAGTATTTCTTTTGTTTACCGTTAGAACTCAAAGTTTTCAACAATCTGTTCGCCATTTTCAAAGCCCTCGGTACTTTTACGAAACTATTTTGAAAGCTTTACTGACTTGACATAATCTTCTAAGTGGATTTGGAAGGCAGAACATAGCGGGATTTGTCTCATTTGTGTACCGCAAACGACGCCAAAACGTTAACATAAAAAGCACATCTGCTGGAAGGAAGCAAGCAATTGGATCGTCCGATCAGATGTCTTCAAAACCATTATCTACTTTCCCGATGGCAGACACAACACAGCAATAAAGGAAGCGCATGCAGTTACTCTAAAACTGATGGGAAACTTCGAAGTCACGGAATACCTCCTTTCAATAAAAAAACAATGTAGAAAAAGGTCACCTAATAATTCCAATAACAGCGCCCACATTGACAGCGTTAGTTTGCTAAAAAAGTAGTTTTAGACTGGAATCTAAAACAAAATCAATTTGAGTATCTATCGTACGACAGTCGGCGAATAAGCCAGACTGCCATTTCAGTCATTCGTTTGCTTAGCCACAGTATCAGCGCACCAATACAAAACAATATACTGTAGCACATATAACTGGGTACCTGCGTGACTGAAAATCACGTCTAAGGTTCGACTGTGAAATTAGACTATCACAGTTATTGAAGAAGTGAATGAATGCTGTTTTCCACGAGTGTCCTTTTTTTAACAACAAACTGTGGTTTTTAATGACCGCAGATTTTATTAAGGTTAAAAATTCAAATTTACTGCGGGTTTGCTATGTGATGAGGTAGGATGAGAATCAAGCAGTTTGCGCAGTCAACATGCAGGGTGTAATGAGAACACGAAACGATACATCGATCAGTGAATTTCCATAAAGACATCCGAAAGGTTGATAGTGTTCAGGACTTGTATGCACCGACAGCACCATATTTATATATACGCAAATGAGTTGCTTTCGTAAAAGAATGAAGTAGTGTACTTTTATTTTGAAAAATAACATATATGAGATATGTTTCAAAAAGAACTACTAATAAATATCATTCGAACCCTTCAAAAGTTTATGCAAGAAAGACCCCTAAAATAATTCGGACCTGAGGGAAGTGAAAATTTTAGCTGCTCAAGTTTGCGTTTCTCACGCGATTAATCGAGGCATGTAAAAACGACGCGATAAGATATGATAAGTTCAATTCCTTCTAGTTGGGACAACATTTAGGCGCTAACAATTACAAGATGTTTGGTTATACACTACCATTGTTATCGCATGAAGCAAACTTGGAACGTTGATGAAAGCAATCGCAGTTGTTTGCCATAAACAATTATTTCCTTTAGAACAACAAATGTAAAAGCCAATAAATATATATTGAAAATGAATGCTTAAACCCCTCTGCGCTCTTCTCTCCTTCATTCGACAATTTTTGTTGCATGATCCTTGGCGGATCATGCGTTCGTCTATGCAACGTCTATTCAGTACCACTGAGATCTTCCGCTCTTTTATTGCTTTAAAAAAAATTCAGCGTGCATCAGCGATCGTGAGTGCACTTTTAGCATTTCTTTTTCATAAAAAGTAACAACTCTAATAAATTTGCTCAGTAATTTTTTTAACGCGCAAACGACATAAACACTAATGTGGCAGGGGAGAAGGCAATGAAAAGAAACGCGCAAAAAATCTTCGTAACTGGGACAAGCTCTTTCTTTCTACTTGGGTATTAATGAGGTCACCTCATTTTTCTACGCTACCAACAAACGTGGCAGTACTTTCTTCAATAGCTCATCGTTGCATTAATAGCTGCCTGTCATCCAAATGATATATACATGAAAAAAGAACAGCCAAAATAATCTAAAATCGCCACATGTGATCTTCAGCGAATAGTTTAAAATGGTAAAATGCCAAGATCATGCCCAGAGGAATAAAGAGGTGCAAAATGAAGTCCATGTGTATCGTCATGAAATACTCTAACCAGAAACCGAAATTTTTGTTGGACAACCTGCTTTATATGATCGTATAGAACACAGCGCATATTTGTCAACTGCAGTGCTGGCAAGTACTGTTCGCTAGAACTTTTAGGAGTTTTTGAGGCATCGTTTCGCTGGTATACAGCTCCAAAAGTTTCGCACATTTGCTTGATGAGTTCTTTTTCTTTTTTTTTCAAAGCACGTATTGTTCAGGTCTTGTTCCGTTTCTGCGCCAATGCATGCATGTGCCCGTGTTTCAAAGATCGCACGATTCCGTCAGCGTGTAATGTTGCAAGATGTTGAAAGAATGTGTCGCCAGAGGGTGTGGTCGACGTTCAAGTACGCGCTCCATCGTCTATTCATCCGCATTTTCGCAACTCTTCCGATGCACTCGTTTTCCCTGCCTAACATCTGTGCGTCGGTACGTTTCGACGAAAATCTCAGCGAAACGTAGCGTCCGCACTCGACACGATTTCAAGTGGAATCATTCGAAATGAAATCCAACGGCCGCGAGCGATCCTCTTTCTCCCGCTCTTTCAAAGTTGTCAAGCGAACAGCGGTGTGTCTCGTCGAGCCGACAAAACCAACAGTCGCCGTGCTGTGGGCTCCGTCCACAACACAACTGCGTTATTCTATGAAACTAGGTTAACGGAAGTGTGACAGTTCGCATGATAAGAGGTACGCATCTGGCACGCAAAACCAGCCGAAAAATGCAACAGTCATTGTACTATCGTCACAGAAATCAAGTTTTCGAAACCAACACTTCTTAGAGCGTCGAAATGGGACGCACGTGGCGCTCGCTCGTGCAAATCAAAGATGGACAGCAAAACACAATGATCAATTAGCACTCAGGAAGGCACCACATTTAGCGCAAAAAGGTACTGTAAATTGTAGAGTTCAAAATCCAGGTGCTGAAGCAGCCGAACTGTTCAGCGGGTGAACAGGGTTAGAGGACAGGATAGGCAGAATGAAGGTTTTTAACTGAAATTTAGTTCGAGAAAAAGGTCGGATCAAGAAAAGAGAGGGGAGGGGTGCTTGCGCAAATATTCTATACTGACGAGAACGTCGACAGCATCGGAGCGGTGATGAGGGTCGGAAAACATCTAAAAGAGCCATTTGGAAAATTCGTTCGTTGAACTTGCCGCAGTGAAACCGACTATTCGACGGAGATGAATGTAACATAAGTAGTGTTTTCGCGATTGCTTTGATTAAAACATGCGCTGCTTCTCTGGTTTTTTTTGTTTCTCTTTTTTTTTGTAGCTTGTTGCAAGCTGAACACTCACAGACCGACCTTCGTATCGTTGTCCGTTGGCCAAGCACGCGAACACATGATATGTGAATGTACTGACGAAAATTCATATAGAGGGAAGCACCAATGGTCGAATATACTACATTTCATTAAGACAGGATTATATGTAGGTCTTAGAAATTTGATGAGAAAGATGTCACATTGAATGCTCTCATGATGAAGCTCAGCGTTCACAGCAATGTCGAGTATTGGAGGGACTTATCTCGTTGATCCAAAATAATTTCTAAAGAAAACATTTTGGACATCACCACAACGAAATTTGCCCTTGTAAGCAAAAAATCAGTTTTTCTTTTCAAAAGAATTCGCTGTTTGGCTATGATAAGTGAAAAAAAACAACCGAATTCTTTGCGGAATATTTGGAATGGCTTAAATAGAAAGACAGCTAACTGCTTAGAGAAACAAATATAAATTGTTGTGAACCTGGTAAATTTCGTTGAGCTTCAGTCGTTTTTCTGGACTGCTCTCGATCGCTTCAATAATGAGGTCTTTATAGCTGAGGCTAGGTCGTTCGGCCTTTTCGATAATCGGTGTCTCCTGGCCACTAACGCTAGGCGTGCTCGTCACCGCGGTTGCGGTTGGCGTCGTCGCACTTGTCGAAGAACCGACTGTAGACGGTGAAGGTGATCGCACAATTGTGGGTGCAACCGATTGTAGATTTTGTGTGTTGCGTAGAATGGACGGATTAATAAGATCCATCAGCTCCAAAGCACTGCCAATTGTGGCCGCCTTTTCTGCGGATGGTTGGCAAAGCTCCAGCGTGACGGTGGCGGTTTCTGCTTCGGGGCCACAAAACGCACAGTTGAGGATTGGATCGAGGACAGCCGTCACGAATGAACGTTCTGATTTGGAGACAACCAAATCAATCTGCTGCGTGCAATATTTGTCTGAAATAATAAACACTTCACTTAGCATCATGGGTTAATATGTTTGACTCAGCGACGGACATGCTATCGTTTAACGACAAATGC
>JPKZ01001279.1:352590-369036 GCA_000803305.1 Toxocara canis
ACCACATATTACTTCGTCGCATGGAATCAACGGTTTTTCACACGCGCAGTATTGGATAAGTATCACTGAAATAAAGTTACCAATTAATAATTTATGGTTTGTTGATGACGATTGTATTGATGCGAACTTCGAAGGATGAAGGATAAAAGTTTGGGATTTGCAGGATGAACGATTTAGTTTATAATTTGTGTAGTGTCGTCGAAAAGAAATGAAACTTGACTGCCGCTGCCGCACCAACACCGGCAACTGTTACATACAAAAATCTAACTGAGCACAGAATACGAAACGTTCGTTCAAATTTTTCAATTTTCGTCTTAAAAAAACAAAAGAATGGCTGAATCGAAATCGACTTGTTGTATCCATCTAATCTGGCACTAAGGCATCTTTTATAAAAACATAATAGTAGGTTTTACATGAACACAGTCCTTTTATAATGTCATATTTGCTAATGCGGTGTCCAGCAGTTAACATAACGTTGGCCATCAAAAAAGAAAGGTTGAATGAGATATTTAAAAGAGCATTAGGTGAAAGCGAAAATTTGCTAACGCGCAATTCGTGCTTTACTCTGATTCACTTTCGCATACTCAATAAGAGGCACCAATATGGACAGAAGTGCACGGTGTAAACATTAAAACGAAGGTAAGCCTCCACTATAGCTCGTAAACGGATCCATCCACAAAAAACGACACCTCTCTCTCATAAAGTTGGCATCATAGATTACGATCATCAAAAATCAACAAGAACCAAATAGAGTTTGTCGTTGTCATAAATCGCATGACAACGAAAATGAAGACTCCTCTTGTTGGCAGCCGAAAACATGCGGTCTTTGAGGCGGTATTATTTGAAGATGGCATGGCGCATGAGTGAATCATATAAAAGAAATAAGTCATATATGAAATGTGAAGCTCGGATGAAAGCTTGATTTTCCGTGATCGTTTCGATTATCATAGAAATCTCGCTCAAGCAAAGAAAGAGAAACGGACCACTTTGAAAACTTTCAAAGGCCCCTCTGGACGACCATTTTCAATGAGACGGACAAGTCCTTTTAAGAGGCTGCCAATCGGCCGCTTTCTGGCACCTTTTCAAGAAATTCCCTACAAAAATTCCAGTATACGGCTACAATAAGGCTCATGCTCAATTCCATCAATTCGCAATAGAAGAAATGCTGTAAACGCATGAACAGTTGACGTCAACAACTGTACACCAAACATGTTATACAAGAAAGGTGGCCGTAGTTGTAGGAGTGATAATTTGCAACTGCAAACATAATGCAATAAACTTTTGCCAACTAAAACATTTAAAACAACCTCGAACGGAAATGGCGCACACGTTAACTTTGATGCCCACGTCAGCGATACGAAAGGAGTTCGCTTGAAGTTGCGTAGTTGCTGAACGGAAGGCGTCAAATATATGTTTGCAACCTTCATCGAGTATGCAGAGTTAGACGTAAAAATTTTTGCTCTATACATTTGGATTTAATAACATTTTGTCGAGTTCAAGATTATGAGCAGAAAACTTATGTATCGATAGAAGTAACATCTGCAAGATACGCATATGCAAACTATTCAGCAACTTCTGCGAAAAACATGCGCGGCGATTTAAGAGGTATGAATGATGCAGTTTAGAAAGTAATCACCAAAACGCTTAAACAACTGGTGGCTGAAGAAAGGAAGGAAAGAACATTAGGTTTTGCCAAAAAGAAAAAAAAGGATTTATCATATTTAATTGCAGAATGGAGCTGAAGTAGACTGCGATGGACTCTGATGTAGTTGGAGTAGAAAAAGCAGTTTTGTACCGTAGGTGTAAGTCTTTACTGGGTATGAAGATAAATATGTTTTAAAAAATAGCAAGTGCCATTTTGCGGAAGTTCTCGATTGCATCAAATGACACGTGCGGTTATTATTTTGAACCGTATCACAGAAAATCGCATAGTCATGAGAACGCAAAGCTGTTTTAAAATAAAAGCACGTTGGCGCATTAGGTAGAACGCAACCGTCAAACACATCGTGTCAATAGTAGAAACATGCGAAGTGTTCCATCAAAATCAATGGTTTCCGTCTTCCCAAAGAGTTAGCTAACTCTGGACACCTCAGTTCGTGACCACACAGCGAACGGCTCTTATTTTAAAACCATTCTTGGTTACAGCCATATCAGTATGCGCCCGTAGAAAAATTGGAACGTAACTAGAGAATCTGTCAAAACAGCTGCCTTCTTGGCAAGATCGTTTTCGAAGGCTTACAAGAAAATCGGTTATTCGCCATACCATGGGCCACGAAACGATTTCTAGCATAAATTATTATGGATTACAACGTTCGTTTATTACTCTGCTTGCACGATCTCAAAAAAGGTTGATTTGCTTCTTAGATATAGTTAGCTCCGAACAGGTGGAGTTAGCTCCGAGTAGATGGAGCTAGTTCCGAATAGGAGCCAGCTCCGCCCCGAGTACTGCATTAAGTGGAAATGTGCGGGACCACCGCAAAAGAGAGGCGTGTCGTCCGAATGCAAGCGGCAGCAGCGTAAACAATGAAACATTCGTAACGCTCAACACAACAAATACACACTCGGCGATCGCATAGCGCAAATGTTCTTGTTCTCATTTCTCCCTCTCTCTCTCTGTCTCTCCCTCCCTCTCTCTCCTTCATCCGCGAAACTAGCGCCAGCCGCTCGAGCAGAGAACGCTAAAAGAGAGTGAAGGGCATGTACAGAGAGTGACAGCCGACAAGAGTGCAATGTGTATGTGAAGTGCCCCCTGAGGACAGCACAAATGCAGGCGAGCAAAGACAACGTTTCTTTCGTGCGCAAAAACAAACACGCACATATACATACATACACATTGAAGTTAGCGCGGCGCTGTGTAGCGACAGGGGAGAACGCAGCGGCAGATGCGTGCAGCAGTGGAGTCGAGGGTGCGGCCACGCAGTCCAGTCACAAAGATCTGGCGACTCGAACAGACGGCACGTTTCTGCGGAGCCGAAACTCGGGGTAACGTCGCCGGTGACGTCAAAAACGCAGTTTATGGAAAACGCGCTTCTAAAACTCTGTGATAAACGGGCAGAGAACGATGGCGACATTTTGAAACAGTGCGTTACTAAACCTCTTGTTTGGAAAGTTTGACCAGTGGATATACACGACAGTTGAAAACGGGCTGTTTGCACAGGGTAGCAAAACGAGATGAATCGTCGCTTCTGTGGAATTTTTTCGTTCTTGCGCGGACTCTACTCAAAGTATCGGTAGTGACACGTGTAGCTGCAATGTGCATTCGATCTTATCGAGAAGGACAAAGTTCGCAAAGAATGATGTTGTCAAAAATGCCAGACGCGACAACAGAGAGACAAAGAAAATATACCAGTGGTATCCGCGTGATATTAAGCGACCACCAGGACGACCTCCAATGAGATGAACTGACGAGATACGGAAAGTGGAAGGACCTCTGTGGCAGCGGCTTGCCGCTAACAGAGAGAGATGGAAACGGAAAGTTGGACGACTTCACCCCTCGCGGCAGTATGTGGCTGATAGCGGGACCAGGTAATCCAGCTAATATATAACATATATATTATATTATATATATACATAGATGATCAAGAATCCTGTGTAACAGCAATATCGGTGGTTGTTCTTACTACTGTTACTAAAAGTAAACCCGAAATCTGCGCGCATGCGCCACATGATGTGTACTGAAGATGCGACGTTGACAATAGCTGGACGAGTGGTGTCGTCCATCGTTACGCCCATATATACAACAATGCGGCGCACAACCAACATGTAACCCACTTGCATTGACACAACCAAACCATTTGCAACACATATGATGCGAACAACGTGAGCTCATCATATCAGATGCATCACAACTGCAAAAGTAGAACGGAAATCTGAATAAAAAATTTAATATGAGGCCGGCTGCCACTGAAAGACACCATTAAGAAGTGGGTGCGCCCTCTTCAGAGAAAGCGCATCTACGATTCTATAGGTAGTAATACAACAAACATACATTGTGTAAATGCCAAATGTTGCATTCCAAACGGTAATCTGGGTAATCGTCGGCAATGTTCATCACGTATAAATTTTTAAGTGCACTACGAATGTTTTTTGACGCGGGCACATCGATGCAGAATAAGTATGGAATTGTAGTGAGCCATAATACACTAGCATATTTGTAGAAATGAAAACAAGTTGTATTCGTTTGCTTACACTTACGCCGACGGGTCGCGCATCATGTACGGAGCAAGCGACCACTCATGTATGTGCCGATGTCAATGTGGAATAGGTTACATTGCAGAAATAGTGCAGCAACGGCTGTACTTGGAGCATAAAGAACAGGTGAGACGTTGAAAATGCAGGGTTGACACAAATGGAAATCTTTAGAGCATATGATATGGTATAAGTGGGGAGCGAAAAAAGAGTGTGGATAAAATAAATGCACGAAAATGTGTCTTCTTTCGAGCGTTATTTCGAACAAAAGCATAGCCAACTAGGAACAATGGGGGGCAAAAGAATGCATGAAGCTTTAACGACTGTTTGGTCAAACAATTTTTTGTTCTTTTTTCCTTTGCTTGTTGAGGTTTTTGCTTGTGGGCACGTGTTGGGAAGCACACACAGGGTTGCATGCGCTAGTCAATGTTTCATTTAGTCGCCTTTGAAAAGTGCATTGTGTATCGCCAAACTGCTCCAAACGGGACGGTGACACTCAAACGCAAAAGAATGGGAACAGGAAGAAAAGCGCCACAAAATGGAAACATTCCACGAGCACTTTATCACACAAATATTTTTCTCGTATTCAACAATACGTACCGTCCAATCAGCAACGGCAGTTCATCGCTTCTTCCTTCTCGCACCGAATAGCAGTTGCTCAACCTTCTCAACGTTTCCGGGTTACCAGAGATGTTAAAGCTTTCCACATTTAATTGCAAACAGAAAAGAGACCCAATAAAAAGAGGTATCAGGGTGTTACCCTTTAAAATAAGTAAAGGTTGTCATATTCTTCTAACCTCTGCGAGGAGCACTATGTGCATCTTCGCTCATGATTTCAAAGTGCATGCAAAAAAAGTCATTTGAACTCATCTTCACCACTACCCTTTGCTTCGTGCATATCTTACGGAGGTTTAAATAGAACTATTAATAAGAAGCGTAGGCACTGCTCTAAACTGTATGTGCTTTTCGAAGAGAACAGCATCCCCAAAGAGAAAATCAATAGGATTATTTCGTGGAAACGACCATTTCGTAGATTTTATTAGTATGGAAATGTTAACCAACACAAGCATTATATGCATATTGTAATAAATAAGGAGGGGAATTCGGAATGAGGCAAAGAAATAGCCGTGTTCTTAACTGAAGGAACTAAAGACAACGAAAGTGTAAGGAAATCATTTCTCAGAAACGAAAGATATGAGCATGTCTTTACAGCCGCACACATAGGAATGGAAAGCTGTGAGAAGTGGTGGTGCTTGAGCACTAGGAGCATTCGAAGTGTTTCATTTGAGCGCATTTTTGTGAGGCACAGTGTTTTGTTTTATGCAACGTTTTTCCGGAATCATTTGAAACGGAATTTTCTCGAAATGATCTCCGATGGAATGCAAATTCGCTTTATTTTATGAATAAAAAATCTTGAAAACTTTCGTAAATGAGTCATTTGAAGAAAAAGTTTTCTTTTTTACCGTTATTGAAAAGAGATGAAATTTACTAGAAAACTACAATATTAAAAAGTATAACAAAGACGTTCAGTCATCAGTGGCGAAAAACGCCTTTGCAGCAGTCTGAGACCATTTTAACGGTGAAACAATTCTACCTTCGTTACCTAAAGATTATGATCGGATTTCGCGTGAAAACCGGCTGTAATTGTTCATTGGCCTGTACTTCTCGTTGCTATCCGAAGTAATAGACGTAAAGCTTGAGTTGAGTTCATGCTATGCTCACAGGAGTGTAGTTTGTGACATGAAATCACATAAAACGACAAAAGATTTAATCCTCATCTCGGAAAAAAAAAGAGAGAGACGAAACATCGAGACCAAAAGAAACGCAAAAGTGCAAAAACTTGCAAAATTTCGCACAATGATTCCGAACGAATGCAAATTCGCTTTATTTTGTGAAAAGAAAAAGCTTGGAAACGGTCACAAATGTCTCTTCGGAAGGTTATATTGTTTTCGGATTTCAATTTCAGAATTTTGCAGAAACGCAGAAAACAAATGGCATGGAAGGTAGGCAGCACTAAAAGTGGAAGTTGGCAGAAGAGTTGGAAATGATAACACTGAGAGAAATATGTTCGCAACTCCGAAAGGACCTACCGATGAAAACAGCTTTACGATTGATTCCCTTATTTGCATTCGTTTCGATGGATGGTGTCCGATGCGCTAGACTAAGTTTTAAACTGAACTGCATACATAGTGTACGACATGATTTGCTGCTGTACTCGAATTGTCGGCCGGAATGGACAGACATGTTGACCGAAATGGGCAGACCTGTTGGCCGAAATCGACAGACATTTGTGCATAAACATTTCAATTCGCGAACGATTCCACGTAGACATGTTTTTCATATTTCGTCGAAATATGAAAAACTTTTGATAATTAAAGAGCACACTTCGGCGAACGGTATGCATCGCTCACATTTCGTTGAAAGCCATTTCGACTAACAATTGAAGAGCAAGCATAGCACTCACAAAAACCAATATGTTTTTTTGTTTGTTTATTGTTCACCTTCTCATCCGTCACGGTAGGCATGGTGTGCTTCTAACGCGCTTACTAAGTTCACTTACTAAGTGACAATATGAGTGAGTGGTCGAACGTAACAAAGATGGCGTAAGAAGCCAAACATGATCAAGCGCAGTGGCAAGTCCGCGGCACAAACAATAGAAACGAGTCATCAGGTGCGGTTTAAGAAAGTTGATGCGTGATGCCTAAATCTCCTCTGCCCAGTATTGGTATTTGGTTTTTCATTCACATAATATTCTTTCCGTGTTTTATTATGTGTACTTTTTTGGATGAGGTTCTGAAGCTACTTACTGCTGCGCCCTTCTGCTGCTTTGCGAGCAGCTGCTTGAAAACAAAAACTGTCAAACAGTTTTCCTATTTCGCCCAATTTGACACGTTCATTGAACGAATTGATATGATCAAATTTACGTTGCTTGTAAATTACTCGAATAGCATTATTGATTATCTTTTGAATAAGATTTAGCTCTTTCTTAGCCGCAGTTCCTGTTATCTCAGAGAATATTCTGATTCTCGATATCACAAAGAATTCAACCAAGAGGACCGCAGTGTTGATTGGTAAATATGGGCGGAACGTTCTTAGGTTGAAAAGCACAGTAGAGCAGCTTCTGGCCAGCTTTTCGAAGTGGTCTCGAAAAGACATGCTTTTGTCGTAAGTCAGTCCCAAACTTCTAACACTGCTAAGAAGATCGACTTCTAAATTCTCAGCTATAGTGAGTCTTTCTTGGTGGAGTCTAGCAAGCTGTTGCCTGGTGCCAAATTTGGTGACAGTTGTTTTGGATTGGTTGAGTTTCATTTGTATAGAGGCCAAATATTCGTTGATCTTATTTAGGTCGTTTTTTACTGCTACCTCCACTCTGTCAAATTCATGTGGGTGGCACGAGTACAATATATAACTGGGTGTAATCCGCATGCATTACTACATTTCCTTCTAGGTTGAGTGATTTGAGAGCAGACATAAAAAAAGCAAATAGAAGTGGTGGGAGGACTCCACCTTGAGGAATTCTAATTTCAACAACGCCCAATTTGGAGAGATCATCGTTGGCGAGTGTTGTTACCTGACCTTCATAGAGAAAGTTTGTGAACAGTTCTTTCAGCGCACTGTTGGGGTTGAGATGGGTTGATAAGCTTTTGTTAAAGAAGTTTCGGATTGACGCTATCATAGGCTTTGGCAATGTCTAATCGTACTAAGCAAGCAATCTTTTGGTTATCTAAAGCATTTTAAATGAAATCACTAACCTCGAAGTGAGCTGTAGTCACGGAGTGGTTACGACGAAAGCCACGTTGAAAGTCAGGCAGCTTTTCATTAATGACAGTGTATAAGTGGCCGTATGTGCATAACTCGAAGAACTGCGACAAACTAGACAAGAGTGTGATTGGTCTGTAACTCGACGGTTGGTTTTGTCCCTTGCACCTTTGTAAATTCTTATGATTTTTCTTTTTTTCCAGCTGGACGGGATGATACCTGTGGCAATGATTCGATTGAACAAGCTACGGAGTTTCGGAATGAGGTTAAGTTTCCTCAGCTTTAATTGTTTGCTGATGATAGAATCAAGTCCGGGTCCTGCATTCGAGTTAAGACGAGTTAAGCTTTTGTACGAGTATTGCTAAGATCACTTACAATGAGACTTATACGCCAAGATGTTAGTCGATTTAACGTAATAGCAACACGAATATTAAGATGACCAATGAAATCGGACATTCTAAATAGTGATATGGAGTTCGATTAAGAAAGTGGTGATCGCAGTGCGAAAGATCACATCGAAAAGCTCTTCGAATCTTTAGTACATTTCGTTCGCTGAGAGATTTTTATGGGCATGAAGGGCGCATGTGATAGAGAAGTGACAAAAAGCAAAACATTTTTAAAACAGCGCGAAACTCTGCATATCCAAAGTCTTCGCCATTGAAATAACAGAAGAGAGAGCAGCGTAGCTTAAAGGGAAAACGGTTGGGGAAGGCGAATAATCATGAACTTATAAATAGTCGAAAAAGTCATAAGACGGTCACCTCCCTAATTTCTTTACCAGATGCTTAAGCAACAGCACATGATATCTGTTCCGATGGATGGTTTTAGAGAAGCCCAGTGATGCTGAGAAGGACATGGGATAGATTGTGCAGTATAAACGATATTTATTTACTGCTTCGCGCCATGGCGCTTAATGCGATTGTTAATTCTAAGACGCATAGTTCATAATTTAGATCATATCGATTGTACGCCATTTCGCAAAAGTGTATCAAACACCACAGACAACACTGTTATGGTGTGTTTAGTGTGATGGGAAAAAAACAAGCATACAAATTTGTTCCCATCGCTTTTTGCACTCGCTTTTGGTTACGCTTGCTTCCTGAACTAATATCCTATTTCACACTTTATTCAAACACTGTATATTCTATTTCTAAGAGTCACTAGTTTCTTTTCACTTCATAGACATTTTACGACATGGTTGTGACTAGTTTATCGTTTTGGCAGCAGGGATTTATAGAAGTGTCAGCTGCCAAACTCATAAAAAGAGCCGTGGCTAAGCCGTTAACGAGTGCCAAAAATTCCCGAGTAGCGCAAATTGGGATGTTTTGACTGCTCACCTTACACATGGTACAGACGAATGATTCAACGCTGTTGCCAGTTGCTAACGATGGTTACATTAAACTGTTTCCCAAACTTCGTCTCGATAGCAGCTCATAAACCGTTTATGGCGTATTACCTTTTCGCCCAGCTGCCTATTTTGCAAGTGGGACATTGCTGGAAGAACGGAAAAACGAGTGAGATCTAAGTGAAACGAAATATTTGAGGGTATGATTTTATGAAAAGGAGGTCATTAATCGTGAATTCGAGATATTCAAAGCGCGTCTTGCCTGTTCGCTCCAGTACGTCAAACTATTTATTCTAATCCTTTCAACATCCTCACGTCACTCACGTTTAATAGTAGAATTCACGAAAGAGAAATTATTAAATATTTGAACGTGCGATGCTTTCATGAACAGAGAAAAGTGATCTGATCATGTTAAGAAATCTATTCCTAAGGAAAACGATCATTCGTTAAACGGTTCATCAGAAACAGTATAGAAAAAATTCCAGCTCCTTATTAGATGTAATTGACGTGATTTTGACAGCCCATATGGTTTTGCTAGCAAATTTATGACGCCCGTCATAATTTCAGAACTGATCGTTGAAAAACCAGCCCGCAAATACGCGTATGCGTTTATTTTCACGAAGTTTCTAAGTGCAAAGGGCTGCTGTGAATCGGCTTTGCAAGCGAAGCGATCGACTGAATCAGTATTGGTGATGACGTGACATTTCTTCATACATCATGCGATGTTTCGTCTTTGAAGAAAACAATTAAAAAAACTGTAGCATCAGAGTCACATGTCACGGCGTAACCAAAAACGAAACAACAACTGCTGTAATTAGTGACACTTTGCCATATTCAAAAAAATCTATGTTATGCATTTTCTTCTCTGCTTGAGCAAACATGAACAGTTATGCAATAAAACATGCATAAATATTATCAGTTTTTCGGGCTCATCCTCTAGGTGTGATAGGCTTGTCAGCTAGCTGTTGATACAACGGTCAAAACCTATGACAATGAAAAATGATAGAGAAATTCAATTGTGCATAACGCACATAGAATCCAACTGGTGATCTTAAAACTCCTCAACTTACACCACGACTTTTAACGCTTACAAATCGATGGGTTTTTGTGACGAAAGTTGCAGCAATGCCTTCTGAATAATTGTTACCAAAATATGTAAAAAGAGGTGTAGTCCATAAAGTGCACTACCACGTTTCGGTTTGCGTTTCAAAAGAGGCAGCAAATTAGTGGATAATTTTGTGTTAGAAATGAAAAGTAGAACTACTAAGGAAACCCGTAGGAGATAATTTTTGATGGAAATGCCAGAAGAGAAAAGGCGTTCTTCCGCCTCTCATATGCTCTTCTAACATAACGTTGCACCTTGTTCCTCCTAGATCCTTTCCTCTTCCCCAGCCGCGCTTCGATATTTCAGTCTTCAGCATCTGCAACTCGAGAATTTTTACGAAAGTGGATAGTGATGAGCAGAGAGGGAGGAAAGAGATAGTTGTTTTTCATGCTATTTCAATATGAAACCGCACTTTGGTTCTTTTGAACTGTCACCACTTGCACCATTCCCATAAAAATGTCTGAGGAGCAAATGCCTCTCCAGATCGGGTAAAATATCGCACACCATTGAAACAAAAGCCCTTAAGGAAACTGGAAGAGTAATAAGTGAAAGAAACGCCTTACATCAGTCCGAACACACTACATTCACTTCATGTGAGCTCCTTGCAGCGCTCATTAACGATCCGTAGTAATTAGGCTAACTAAAGAAAAGTATTAGAAAAGAACATTAAAACGATAACGTTCTCTTCGCGTATGTTCAGTCAAATTGAAAGTTCTGTGTATCATTACACTTTCAGTTGTGAATGTCGTCATCTCAATTATAGCACTTTACCTTTTGAGTTTTAATTCCTGTGAACGATCCAAAATCGAAATTAAGTCAAAATTGAAAATGAATGCGAAAATGCTAATGATTAACTGATTTGGACCGTTTTCGACAAATGATTAATTATATCATGTCTAACGGTCACCTTAGAGAGTACAATTAAACTAGCCGCGATAAGGCGTCTAACTTTATTGTTAGTGCTATTTTTTTATAACTTCATACATCGTAGATTCACGGCTTTACGAGCGTTTTTGAAAATTAGAACTTTAAAACTTTTTTATTATTTTTGGAAAAATTATTTCAATGAAGGGAGACCCGTGCAGAACAATATTATCACTTTGTTTGTGAAGCATTTTTACGACAAGCTCGACCGCTGAAGTCGATTCTTTTCTCACAATAAAGAGAAAGAATAACAACAATATTTCTTAAAAGAAAACATCAAAATGAGTTCTGAAATGTTTTTAGTACAAAAAAACTTTTTCCCGTGTCGCCGGCACCACCTATCGTTGGAGTTCTACTGTTTGCTTCTTCTTTATTAATCTTTCACTGTTGATGGAAATCGATGAAGAAGAAATGCGAAACAATACTCAAAACAATCGCACAGCTATTAATCACCTAGCTTCATCACAACTCTACATCGCTATTGATTTTATTACAGATAGCAAAAACTCCAAAATTGCTAAAGAAACTCTGCAGAGATGACCTGACAAACGATCACACAGCACTCACCAAATAAGTCGATAATCTGCGATAAATATGACGAAAATGTTTGCAGTTTGAAACGTTCGCAGCGTATTCTTCAAAACAACATCCGTAAACCAGAAAGCAGCCTGAGGCGACATAGCAACATGAAGCACTAAATTACTTTTCTAGGCATAGAAATTTCTTTGAACTTTTTACCACCACTGCCTACTTGATAGCGTTGTTTTATACAACTGAAACTTGCCACAATCAAGCATAAAACCTAACAAATAAAACAATGACTGAAAAGGCAATGAGCTCGCAACACGCTATCTGCACACCTCACTACGGTAATGCCCGTGTATTCTCTCATCTGGAGCTGCGTTTATTATCATGAAATAGTGGACGGAGTTCTTTAAGCGTATCAAAGTTCTGTTCAACTAGCAGCACGGTTCAATATACTTGTGCTTCTATACGAATGGCGCTCCGAGATGAAAACATAAAGTACGGAATACAGTAACTGCATCAAAAGCGTTGGGAAAGTTTGAAAATTGCATGCGAGTTAATTGAATGCACACTTATATGTAACACAGAAACGTCACGATCCGATCGATTCGCACTAAGAAGCTCGTCGTATAAGAATTAATTTCGAAAAATGTTTTTAAGTGATCCGCCTAAGTGACACCGCATAACGCGTTTGAGATCTTTTACAGTTTTGAGTTTCGATCATGAAACGAGTAACAATCATTTATAGTTAAGGCGATCCTTGAAGCAGTTTCATAACGTTGCTATGCAAATTTTGTCAACGTCTAGTAATTTTCATGACTCCGCTTGTGATCTAAGAAAAAAACAGTTACGTTAATGGATGACTTTCAGTTTGTTGCTGCCACATCTCATTGCAAATACTCCTAGAAACTGTGGTATGAAAAAAAACAACCAACTTCTGAGCGTCATTACCTTTTCGGACAATGGCCTCTCTTGAATTAGTAGTACGCTCTCAAAATACAACATTTACGGCTAGCACAGAAAATGCTATGCAGGAAAAGACTTTTATAAAACCAAAGCTGTGAAAATGCAATCAAAATTCAAAAGTGGAATAAATATTATTGTGTAATGCGGTCCTCGCGGCTCATAAAAGAGAGGGCATTTTGCTTGGCTTGCTTAGTTTCGAGCATTAAAATATGCACACTAAAAATGGGCGTTCATTCCAGCCAGGAAAAAAAATTGCCCTATTCTTTTCTGCTAAGATGATAGCTTTTTCTTATTATCGAGAAAAAATTATGTGGAAATTGTCATATATACGCATACAGGCACCTAATATGTGGCGGCTTCATCTAAGAAACATCGTCCATAAACGTGACATTTCTGCCACCATTGACGCCTTGGGCACTTTCGGCGCGCCGAGCACCTCTTTGGCAGGCTATTCCCGTGGTCGACGAACTTTTTTTTGCCGCCGAAACGGTCATCCGCCAAAATGGCCTGTAGCTGAGGCTCTAGAACACTTCGGAAATTGAGACTAGGCTGAAAAGGAGGGGGGAAGGAGGGTAGACGAGATTTGGATGCCCCAGTGTGATTTGAATCGATTCCGATTTCAACAAGAGGGGCTGGACGCGACTCACGTGACATTATGCAAGGCTATCGAGACCATCGTTGATGCACCAATAGTTTGAGCTTTTTCGGCACTAACTGAAAGAAACACGTCCACATATGGGTTTTGCTGTAATGTATGCTTCAGAAGAAAGCAAACGAAGAAAACACCTAAGTGATGAGGACTGCCAACTGAAGAGAGTTCATTCAGGAAAAGAACGCTTGTGCAACAGATTTTTTGGTTATGGAGCGCTCATTGACACTAATTTTAACCGCAAAGCAAATGCAGATTGCCTTAACTGGAGAGAACAACACAACGGCTAAAAGAAGACGAGAAAGTGAAGTAAAGCGAACTCGATTTAAGAACAAGAAAAACGTGTTGCGATGTGACGTGTTTCTGCGCGATGACACAAAACAACAAAAAAGGACAATTCAAATAGAATAAAGAGCAATAGGAATGGTGTACGTTATTCGTTCTTGGCTGATCACTAAAAACTGCCATGTGCTCAAACCCTGTGCTCGTGCTACAACTCTATTGCAAAAGTAGAAAGGCGAAAAAGCAACTTCCTACTTCGAGGCTTCACAACAAAACGCTTGTTTTACGTTTTATGATTATAGATGATGCAATCCACGTAAAGAACTTTCTTTCAAATGACTCTCGTATCGAAATACCGTACTGCATCGATTCAATTCCTGGTCGAAAATAGTCATCTTCCCCTCAAATAACTCATTCATGAAAGCAGTGGAATTTTAGCGGTCTCGTCATCGAGTAAACACCTCTTCATGACAACTTCACCATCGTCTTTCGATCTCATAGAATGGAAATTTTTATCGCCCCAAAAAGATTTTTATTTTCGGGACAGTAACATGTTTAAATTTTACAGCACTTGCAAATAAAATATTCAGTACAAGCACTGTTTGCTAATGAAATCAACCAAATTACGAATAAAACTAAATTTGACAAAAACTTCCCATTATTTTTATCAAAAATCCGCATTCTTAACCACCATCACTACCTTCTTTCTTACTGTAGAGACCAACGATCCATTTCTGCAATCTTGGTGCATCAATTTGCTCCTGCACAATAAAGAATCAAACAAACCTAGCCGCAGAAATCCCAAACAAATAGAATATGCGAATTTCATGAGCAGTTTTCTGCATCGGCTGAAAAAGTAGATCTTTTCGATTTACGTGATAAAAACTTCCAGTATAGCATCCGTCATGCTAACACGTTATCACCATTTTGTTCTGCTTTACAGCGTTATTATGGAGCCAAAAACGTCATTGGAAAATATTCTGCTGTAGATTAATCTTCAACTACACACTGTTGCTTTTTTTTTGCAGATAATTCAGCCACTCCTCGAATCATATCTGTTCGCATAAATTTTGGTGCTGAAACAGTGAAAGCAATAGATCTAAGCAAGTTTAACTAAATTGATGTCACCTAATGAAACTTACCTTATAGTAAATTGATGTCACCTAATAAGGTGACATCAATTTACTATAAGGTAAGTTTGGCGTCTGAACCCTACAAAAGTGAACTGCTTTAATGTTAGGACAAAGCACAACGTGTATTCATATTTTGGGTCAACAAACATCTAAAATACGCAATTGAAAGTACCAAAATTTCAATTTATAACGCGCTGTGATTCGAACACGATCACATTTCATACCCTTGACAACCTTTGTTTCACTGCGCTCTTTTCACATACAAAGTTTTGTGCCCAATATTCTTTTTCTTGGGAGGTTTGCTTTCTGTTGAACAACACACAGTGTTACAACGGCTGCAGTGTTGGCATCTAGTTAACAACACTCTCACAAACGCAATGATGTTGTAAAAATTCTCTAGTTCGCCTAAAGAAAAAAAAAAGAGAAAAACGAAAACCAGACGGCAACCATTCACAGAGTCGAATGATGAGGTGAACGTAAGCGAATAGCAAAATAGAGAAGCGGTAGGAAACGTACGAAAGAAACGTGTACGAAAAGAAACATCAAATGCGAAGTGTATAAAAGAAGATGAACAGTTGGTCTTGTAGCACAGACAGAAGAGTTTTTGAAAAACATTCAATCTCATACTCATGTTGGCTGCTCTATCCGAACGTCGCAACAAATGAACGCAAGTCAAAATATTTTTGGACGTTAAACGATATGCTCCGTATTCTTCTTTTCTTGTATTAGGATAAGACAGTCGATTATCCCATTGAAATCTCATAACGTGGAGAAGTTCATTTAAAAAAGAAGTACAACATCTTATTATATAATGCAGTTATTATCAATAAAATGTAAGAGTTGAGAAGAAAGCTCACTGTTCGATACGGCAAAATAAAAACTTGCAACATACTGCTTGAATTAGAAGCCACTTGTATACTAAATGAAAAATGTGAGGAACGGGAAGAGATGCCAAGACCGGACTGTTCAAAAAACGCACACACAATATTAGTGAAGCAAACAACAGCTATTAAAACATGCTACACCTGGGATCGACCTTATAGCAGTCAGTATCTGTGCTACGTCCTCACAGATATTTAAAGCAATCCACTCACTGACGCCTCATGTATTAGAATTTACAGCGCGTACAACTCTTCAATGGGTGTGCATGTATAAGGATAGGCAAGTGAATGCGCCTTGCATAAAGCACACTGGCACTCAAACAATGCCCAGGCGCTCCTTTTTTGTGCAGCAATTCGGTCATTTCCAAGAATATGCGGCATGAGTTGTTCAAGAAATGAGCCAGACGAATTTGCGCGTATCGTGGAAGGTGTTGCCTCAAGTAAAGCCGGTATCGATGGGACGGGAGAAGGGTCAAACGCAGAAAAGGTTATTGAAGGCAGTCGGTATTTTAAATCCACTCCACCGACTACTTATGCCGTTGCATAGCAAACCGTTACAAATCTGATCACCAAACAACAGATCAATTGCTCGAGGACCTTGCGAAGATTGTTTCTCGTTTAGACATCAACGTAATGACGTGGAGCAATTCCTTTCTTTATGAAGGTGTGGATCTCATGTTTTCCATCAC
>JPKZ01001279.1:378016-388564 GCA_000803305.1 Toxocara canis
GGGGTGAAAGAAGGAAGGGAGCAAATGAAGGACGCGGTGCATGCGAAGCACATATTAGTTTCTGAAAAGGGCCTCAGTACCCCGTTCTGCGCAACTTGGAAGCACCTTACTGCTACGCCCGACGGATTTTCAACGAACACTGACCGAGTTCCATGAGGCAACTCTGCGTGATTGTTAAAATCTTCCTAGGTTGGAACAATTAACAAGGCGATTTATGAATGGAAAGTGCATTCGAATTTTATTCATGCGTTTGAACTCTGTTTATAATAACTGCGCATTCAATTTGATTAAAAGATCAGCAGTTCCTGATCGGCCTAATGTTCCCTCGAAAAGCGCGAGGAAGTATAAGCCAGATGCCGAGTCAATACCCGTCACAAATGCGTGCAACGTGACATAATTGGATAACAAACATTTGTGTCGTCGAAAATGAAGCATGAGTAAATTTGAGATGGAATTGTTAGCGCCACGATTTGCACCAACATTCAAACACACATTGCTGCACTCACGTGAAATTTTCAGGCCAAAAAACGCCTCTTTCGATAAACACAAAACGCAACCACCGCTTATTCGCTAGCAGAATATGTGGATAACACACACACGCACACACAAAAACACATATATTTATGATTAAAGAACACAACGATAGTGGTAGACTGTTGCCGAAAAGGAACCTATCAATTAGAACACATCCCATCCACAGATAATCAATTATGCTGCAAGGGTTGACGAATAAAGAAGGCAAGAGAGAAACGTCGAAAATGAAGCATGAGTAAATTTGATAACTCATCAGATAGGTGAAACATTGTTATGCATTCAGTTTCCATAAGTTATTTTATAAATATCAATAGCGTTTAGTCCTCTATGTGAAAACAAGAAGCAAACCAGCACCTTTAGTCGACACAAGACGGCCAAGAAAAAAATTTACGCTATATAGATAAGCAACGGCTAGTTCATATCGCTCTAAGCGCCCAGACGATCAAATGGAACAATTTCGACTGCTCAAAATGAAATATTCTCTAAGGACAAGCGAAATTACCTTGCGAAATTGCACAAACGCCGCTGCTCTTTGTCAGTATGACAATAATTTTCATGCATCACGTCCAATTTCATACAAATGGATGAGACCAAAATTTTCCGCATTTGCTAAACTCTTCTTACATTGCTTCATTATGATCGCTGGAAAACCTCGAGGCATTTGGCACCTTCGAAATACAATTGGACGTGGACAATTTCTCGACCAAAACAAATTTTACAGCCATTTGGTAGACGCATTGCTATTCGCCTACTTAATTTCGCAGTGTGTGAACTAACGGCGGACAAGTCTGGACATAAAATGTGCGGAAACGGAAGGTGATAATGGTGCATATTCTGGCTAATGGTGCATATTTTAAGGATTTCTTCACCATTCCATGAGGTGGCACGCCGCCCGTTTCTGACACTACGCACGTTATCTAAATGCTTTTCGAATCCATCAGTAATGAGTAATTGTGATTTCTAATGGCTGTCATGCCAATATGTTTCCTTCCCTAAACATTCCTCTGGATGAATCCAAATATCCATTTCCTCTATTTTCCAGTTACCACCGATCCTTCCCTTTTGTGTTTCATGGACTCACCGCGAATCAGTCAATGATCGTTTCCTATCGACATAACGGTTGCTCGATATACCTGCAGAGAAATGAACTGTATCGATAGGAATCCTTCGCCCATATCCGGCACAAATACCACGATCTGATGTAATTCATTCAGTTGTTCAGGAGCTCTTTTTAGCCGGGCATTCGCTTCCATCCCGTAAAACGCTGTACAATAGTGAAAAGATTTATTTCAACATTCCACATTCTAAAGTTCCCACTTTTTGCATGCACGCATTCATTTTCTACGACCTCTTGTCAGAAAATTTTGATAAATGAAAGTAAAAACCATAAACAAATCAACATTGCCCTAAAGTTTCTTAAACAATTTTTTACGGAGACGTATGGGCGAAAAATTTCTTTCGCATTATTCCTTAACAGTTCATAGGTTGGTCGGCCACCCGCTTGACAAATCAACCAATAACAGCGATAAGAAACTACAAAAGATAGGGGCTGGAAAATGCTTCGTTGTCCATTTATAATACCTCGAAATGTGATATTTGAGAACGGAGAGTTGGCTAATGGTGCATATTTTAAGGATTTCTTCACCATTCCATGAGGTGGCACGCCGCCCGTTTCTGACACTACGCACGATGGCGTGCGTTTGTTTACACATCCTATAGGCGATTACGGTCGCTTGCTCACTGATCGCCAAGCAGTGGCAACAAGACGTGCAGCATCCTCATCGACGGACCGATCGCCACTGCTTTGCTTTCTTCCGGTGGGATACGGTAGCTAGGCGAGCGCGGCTGATATATTTGAGAACGGAGAGTGAGAGAGACCGAGAAAGAGAATGAGAGGAAAGAAAGCAGCAAGCAGCAACTTTCGTTTCATGCTTACGTGGGTATCTGAGACGATACAAATGCGTTGTGTTGTTGTGCACGAAGGACGTGTTGAAATGCACATATATACACACACATACACAAACACATACGCGCACACACACACACAAATGCAAGCAAGCACATCATGCACGCACGCGTTCCCCTTCTGGCTGAAATGCATGTAGTCGCAGACTCGCGAAAAAAACAAGCGAAAGCGCGCGCTATGTGAGAATCGGTCGGACGTATGGGCGAAAAATTTCTTTCGCATTATTCCTTAACAGTTCATAGGTTGGTCGGCCACCCGCTTGACAAATCAACCAATAACAGCGATAAGAAACTACAAAAGATAGGGGCTGGAAAATGCTTCGTTGTCCATTTATAATACCTCGAAATGTGGGAAATCCGTACCTAATAGAATTGATTATTTGAAACAGCGGCGTTAATGTGCTCATGCAATTAACCCCAGAACAGTAAGGGAGGCAGAAGAGACAAACTGCTGCGATGTGGAAGAATTGTCGCCGAAGTGTAGCATGGGTAGATCATGATATCATAGTAGCTGAGGACTCATATATGGTAGCTGTACAAGATATGGAGTAGATACTTGCCATATTCTTACCTGATGCAGTCGAGCCCTATTGCATTACAACCCCTCTTGTTTCTTAGAGTGCCGTTCAGCTTTCTACTATAAAGATACTCGTCATCCATATTTTCAAAAATACCATAGGAATCAGAATTCAGAAGTATAATCAAAATTTTTTTCCTCTCCACTCTTTCTTTTCAATATCGAACTACTTAGCAAAGGGTTGTAATGAGGGGGAAGGAGGGGAGAGATGAATAAAAGTGGTGTCCACACTAGGTTGCCTAATTAAAAATTCAAAAAAAAACCCAGAAACCAACAGACCAGCAAGTGTAAATCCAAATCCTTTCGCATTGTAGAAGGCCTTTCTCCACAAAACCTGCACTTTGTTTACGGGTCACCATTTTCTTAAAAGGTCTTTTATTGGCAAACTGTTACTTTGTCTCAAAACGAAGAAGCAATTTTCCAAGAATTTTCCCACCTATCGCAAATGCTCAAACCTCAAAATGAATCAATACTTCATTTAGTTTATGTATGTTTTGGCCCCTGCTTACGAAACTCCAAGCCATTGACACCAAATCTGTGCATGTCGTGACTCTTTACATACTACCCGGTTTCATCAGTGAAGCCGCACAGTATCATACGAAGTTTTATGTGACCTAATTTATACCTGAATCCATTTTTACTTAGACCAATCTTGTTTTCGGTAGTTACTTCCCCACATTTTCTTAACGTATTCCCAAAACAGATTATGAGATGCATTACGCCATATGTGACCTCAGAAAAGCTATTTGGGACGACATTAATATCAAAGATAAAAATCGAAATGCTCGATCAGTGGATTTTAGCGCATAGCTCGTTGACGACAGTTCGAGCGCAAAATATTCGTGCCAACTACGCAAAACGTTGAAACGCTGATGGATGACCATCACGTGCGAGAACGAATTGTTGAAATTCGTTCATTGCCCTAAAATGTGTTTCGGCTCGCCCGACGTGTATACAGCGAAACATTAGAGCTAACAATACGGCGTGCTGAGTGTTGATGTGCGTGTGCGTGTGTGTGTATGTGTGTGTATGTGTGTGTATGTGTTGCAAGTTGGTATCGTCGGCGCACAGGCGATTCAGTTCGCATTTTGTGGAATGCAACCTAGTTTGCGAAGCACACTCTCACATCGCCTTTCTCTTTACTATACAAACACATTTGACGAGCTGAATCAACAAAACCCAACAATGCGAATGTGCGCTGCAACATTTACGAGGGAACTACGAAAGTTTTTCGCCGACAAACTGTGCTCGAACAAGAAATGATGCAATTTGTTGCGACGGTCTGAAAGGTTTTAGAACGGGTTATATTTGAAAAGTACAGGGGTGAGGAAGGGAGGGGGTAGGGAAAAAAGGAGGTGGCGGAAAAACGAAACGCTCTAGCACTTCCGCTTGTCTGACTACCTAAAACGATAACCAGGCGGGAATGCAGGTCAGGAGGCTGGCAGGATAAACGCATTGGGAATATATCCATTAGACCAGCTACATGGTTTCATACACTACTTGTAAATAGCGAATATTCGAATTTTATTTGATTAGGTTGCTCGCACAACTTTTCCACTTAGGCATTCTTTTCTTGTTTTCCGACTGGTGAAAAATGCATTCCACTTTTAATGTATATATATATATATAAATATATATATATCAACTTTTAATATATATATATACATCTATGTATAATTTTCTCAACGGTGGGCGAACAAGCTCGAAATTGGATATAAAAGATGTCGTAGGGTTGCAATTATATTACATCTCCCGAATTCCATAGTTTGGGGTTGGCAGATTTCTTCAATGACTTATGCTTCAGTGCCCAAATGAAACCAAAATCTTCTAATGGGTGCAATGAATTTGGTTTGCATTGCAAGCAATAAATCGAGGAAGAACAAATAGCCAACGTAAAAATTGACTCGCTCGATTTTAACCCGCTGAAACGCTCGGAAGTACGGGTTTTTATTCATGGGGACCACAAGTTTGTACACTGCAATTTCTAAGTCCCCTTCCAATATGAAGTATAGAGATCATCAATAATATGAACATGGAGGGAACAAAAAAGATCGCCTACATCACACAATCAGGCAGGAAGTTTCCCTCAAAAATTCTTCATTTCTACGCTTGAAACGAATCGTTGAAAAATATTAGGCGCCTATAAAACGGTAATAATTTCAGATTCTAGAGGCGTTCTAGGAGTTAAGACACCTTGATCAGATCGATCACTTTCTTAGCCGCAGGTTGAACAGCTTCAATAATTCGACGGATTTTGTTTTCAATAACTAGACAAAATAAGATGCTCAAGCAAAACTGGAGTTCAGAAGCAACTATTTTCGGGACACTGTCGTACAACCGAAAAACCCGAATTTCCTAAAAAAGAAAACATTTCTGGAAAGAAGGGTTAAAACCATGCCCGCAAGCTGGTTTAAACCGTTTCGAAATATGCATAGTTTTTAGCGAAGGGTATAAGAAATGTGAAAAATTTCCAACTAATTTTTACTAACACAATTGCCGCTCTTGTTCACCGTGACTGCAAAGTAACATAGTCCTCATTCACATTGTACTCATCATTGAATTATACAGTTTTAAACGGAAGCTTCAGAGCTATTTATAGAGCACAGGTTTATTGGCCTTTTTGCAGCAAGGGTGAGAAAAATTTACCATTGAAGTGACTTTATTTTCTCCATGTTTAAAAGAAGACTGCCTCCCCTTCCTCCCCTCCTCCCCCCGCCCGCACGAAGTGCTGTCAAACTTTCCATAAACTCGACTAACGCACACATTTTTTGCTACCGTTTGTCGAAAAGCATAGAGTTCGAATACAATCAATTCAGCATTCCTCAGAGCAGTATTGTGCTATAAATTTTCCACTTTGTGCATGCCTAAAGTGTGGGATAAAATTAGTCAGCTTCACGAACGAGAAGAATTTCTAAAGATGTTTATTATCACTTCAGGGATCTTTTTGCACGATCAAAGGCTCCATTTACAAACGAAACTGTAACGTCCGAAGATGGTTTCGGCGAGGAGGCGATGTTGATGTATTTGGATTTGTTCGCCAATTCAAAGTGTTTTCGAATTCTTCATGAAAAAATTTCTCACTAGAAAAACCTCGTTTGAATTCGAAACACGCTGCAATTGCTTCAAATGTTGATAAGCGGATGCAATCAAACAATAAACGCGCCAAATATTTGGTACGCGTGCTTTGGGCCGCAAATCGGTTTCTGGTATGCCAACAGCAAACATTACCGTAATCCTGCTGCAAAATGAGATAACAAATAGAATAAGATGGCTTCTGTCCACACCTAGCACTGCTTTCTGATTGGTTGTGGAAAAAAACATCCAGTTAATCCACGAAAATTCCATTGTAAAATGCGATCTGCTAATGAACGAGTAAATTTCGCTATGCGAAAAATTGTTCTGTTGGTTTTCTGCTGAACAGAATGGGAATAAAAATAACTGAATTCCTTGAGAGATGTTCAATACAGAAAGCATTACAGTCAGCAAATGGTAAATATGAGGATTCTCGATAATACCAAGAAAATCTGAAAAGAATTCAATGGGAGAGATGGAGAGAGAAACAATATCGACTTGTACTGGTTATACCAACTCTTATAACAACCTTGGAAGATGAGATGAAAGGAGCAGCCTTACATATATGACCAGGTGTGGTACATATAATGCACCAGCTGCTGATAGCGCCACCTTCGAACACCTTACATTTCTCTGCCCTTACTCCCATGTAGCATTCGTCAAAAGCTCTTGCTTTGATACGGCCTCAGTATTCAAAAGGATGAACCGAATCTGTGACCGTTTCGCGTTAGAAGAAACAGTGCAAAACAGTGCTCAACCATTTCATGATGGCACATCGTGCGATGGATAGGTAGGTCGTAGGAGCATGGAAGACGCTCTGCACTCGTCAGCACCTACGAAAAGTCCACATAAGAAAGATTTGAACGGTGTTGTGGATTTCGAATTAATCCTACTGACTACAAATGCTTCCGATGGCACGCATTTCCAAGGGGAAAAAAGAAATCGCTACATATCATTTGGAATCCGCCAACAAAGCGGAAACATTTTCCGCGTTCTTTTAAAGTGCGCTGGACTTTTCACTTTTGAAAATTGTAACAATGGTCTTAAACGCTGTCGAAAACACGAGTGCCAACCATAAGGCGGCGAGGGGGGAGCTTGTGTGCTATCGCAACGGGCACACAGCAACAACATGGGAAACGTCGACGCACTTTTGCAGCACAAAAAGCAATGCACGCGTCTACGGCGCCGATGGGTATCGGCGTTCAGCTGTGTGTGTGTGGTGTGTGTGTGTGTGTGTGTGTGTGCGTGTGTGTGTGCCTACGACGCAAACCAACAGGCCAGCAGACTAGCAGACAAGCGCCCTTAACCGCCGCGTCACACTCGTCAACGGTTAGCAGCTGAAGTCCCCGCCGGGCGCCGTTATGCCACCACAGCCGTCGACGTAGCCACCGATCTTCCGAAGGACTACACATTGAAGGACTGACTGCACATACACACACATACACACATACACAACAACAGCATATATATCAACTTTTAATATATATATATATACATCTATGTATAATTTTCTCAACGGTGGGCGAACAAGCTCGAAATTGGATATAAAAGATGTCGTAGGGTTGCAATTATATTACATCTCCCGAATTCCATAGTTTTATCTTGAGTGGTATCCTTGTGGAACCTATGAGAGAGATAGGCGGATATATACACATCCATGCGTATAGACATGGTCTCAAAACAATACATTGCAACTTGCAAATTTGCCAAAGCGCATAAAAAGCGATATATCAAGAGGAAACATAAGGAAAACGAGCTGAAGTTTTGTGTAAAAATAAATAATCGTTGAAAATTTGTCAAGTGTATTGACGTGAAAGACGGAGTCCCGTTCAGAGGGTGGGCTGCGAGATGCCTCGAAAATAAGAAAAGAGCGAATCGCAAGGGACTATGGAATGGTAAATAACATCCTCAGCATTCTTCGAACATTTTCCGTTAGAACGCAACCGTTTCTGTGTGATTCAGCAGCTTTATCAAAAAAGGATTTGCTGAAAACGAAATAATAGAACGCACATGTTGCTATAGGGTGAAATTATTTGCAAAGAGGTGTATATTCACCTAAAGAACTTGTCTCTTACCTGAATGCATCTATCCGTTTCCCCGAGGTCCAAAGTGGTACGACGGTCCTATCAGATTCTCAATGAGGTGGTCGCGCTTCACCTCGACAAGTTTTTGCAATCGCAAGCGGTTTTGCCACATAGTTAACACAGAAGTGAATTTTGTGAGTTTTCGCTTTTTTTTACAAGCACTGCATGATTTTGCAGCGAAGTGCAAAGGAATGTGCAAAAAAAAGATTCTCTTCATCGAACTTGGTATGATAACATTGCATTGCAACCTCGGAAAAACATACTGTAAGACCATAGAGACACCGAGGCTTAATAAACCAACAGGCCAGCAGACTAGCAGACAAGCGCCCTTAACCGCCGCGTCACACTCGTCAACGGTTAGCAGCTGAAGTCCCCGCCGGGCGCCGTTATGCCACCACAGCCGTCGACGTAGCCACCGATCTTCCGAAGGACTACACATTGAAGGACTGACTGCACATACACACACATACACACATACACAACAACAGCAACATCGAGAGATGTGGAGAGCAAGAAGAGAAACAGAGCGCAAACCCCACAGACAGCTGCCAAAAAACGTTCGAAAAAAAACGTTCGTAACACACAAAACGCGCGGCTGTGGGCATGTCCGATAGACGAACACAATCGATATGTGTGCACTTACTGCATCGCACTACGACATCAGCTTCAGGCTATCGTCCAAGCTCTGATAGGAGCCCGAAAGCTATGGCCTTGCAGTTCCTAAGGGGTGTGGAATGAATGTTATAAAATGTTTCATAGCTTATTTCGCAGTAGTAAAGTAAAAGCGGAATTCCAACCCATTGCGATATTTGTATTCCATTTCGCAAGCTATTTAAGCTCAGGAAGTGTAGTAACGTGCAACTTCTGAAAAGAAATGGAATGAGGGTATCTATTGAAGAAGAGGTTATGTCGAGAACGCAATTCTGCTAAGGGTTATGCAACGAATTCTCCACGGCAATGAGAAGTAGAAGACGATGAAACACGAACAGTTCCTATTTTAGCACATTCAATGTGATACAAAGCGGATTGTACAGGCCTGATGAGAACTGAATTTATGATATGCCAAACTGTGGACTAGACATCTTTCGAAGATATTATGTGTAGTTGTGTGACAGCATAGCGAGCATGCCGTTTGTGGTTTGCTAGCAGATATTTTCATTTGTTCCATGCACCTATCAATGTGACAGCGACGCACTTATATCAGAGATGCGTAGGCGGTTAAACAGATGGCTGGGACAGTCGAAGACAACAAACTTTGTTTTGCAGGCACGTTGACTTGAATAAGACAACCAAGCCGTGCTGCTTGGACATATTACTGTAAGACCATAGAGACACCGAGGCTTAATAATATCCAATACATATGACTATAATAAATTGCAAAAAAATTTGTTGTAGTCATGTATAAAAATTTGCAAGATTGCAAGAAAATTTATTGTAGTTATGCATGAAAATTTGCAAGAATCATCCTTATCAACCTCACAAATGATGCTGTGTACCGTTTCTCCGTCTAATCATCCATAAGCCCTTGCTCGGCCTCTTTAGCAAGTTGCTCATTTTCCTCTTTCCATTTCTTTTATTAATTATACATATATCTTCGTTCGCGTGTTCAGCTAATTATTCAAATTTCTTCCTCTACCCGTTCAGCAAACCACTTTCGTAAATCTCTGTTTAGTAAACTGACTTCTATGAGGCTCCGATTGCGGCACGAATGCATACTTCTGGCGTTGTTGAAAGAAAGTAGTCGTCAGTGTATGCTTTAAAGTTTCCTTCTCGTATCACAATCGAGGGTTGTTTTCCAAAGCGTTTAAGTTACCGGAATATAGTACTGCAGGCAAACGCAATTAGATTTGGAACAGACGGCCAAAACGTTGAAAATGATAACAGTCACATGCGACAAGACGGAATAAGTGACTGGCGAATTTGCAGAGCCGAAGCAAATCAAAATCATGCACCATTCCACTAAACCATCGCTTCTACTGATTACTTCATTGCACTCCTCCTTAAAGACGGGTGCAACAAGAATGTGGTTAGCAACTATCACCACAATCGATCGTTATTATCATCTTAGTCGACCGTATTATTAAAGACGTCGATGTCATTCCTGCTCATTAAGAATTCGTCGACTAGAATCTCTATTGACTATATATGCATAATGCTTTAATGGTGCAAAGTAAGATTTTTTATAGAGAAACAAAGAGATTTATTTAAAGTTCAATTCGCTCATGGATCTTGGATGACGAATGAAAAGAACACGGAAAGAAAGGTAGATACACAAACCTCACAGTGCCATAATTCCATGTGTGCATCGTACAGGTG
>JPKZ01001279.1:389040-410217 GCA_000803305.1 Toxocara canis
CACATACACACACATACACACATACACAACAACAGCAACATCGAGAGATGTGGAGAGCAAGAAGAGAAACAGAGCGCAAACCCCACAGACAGCTGCCAAAAAACGTTCGAAAAAAAACGTTCGTAACACACAAAACGCGCGGCTGTGGGCATGTCCGATAGACGAACACAATCGATATGTGTGCACTTACTGCATCGCACTACGACATCAGCTTCAGGCTATCGTCCAAGCTCTGATAGGAGCCCGAAAGCTATGGCCTTGCAGTTCCTAAGGGGTGTGGAATGAATGTTATAAAATGTTTCATAGCTTATTTCGCAGTAGTAAAGTAAAAGCGGAATTCCAACCCATTGCGATATTTGTATTCCATTTCGCAAGCTATTTAAGCTCAGGAAGTGTAGTAACGTGCAACTTCTGAAAAGAAATGGAATGAGGGTATCTATTGAAGAAGAGGTTATGTCGAGAACGCAATTCTGCTAAGGGTTATGCAACGAATTCTCCACGGCAATGAGAAGTAGAAGACGATGAAACACGAACAGTTCCTATTTTAGCACATTCAATGTGATACAAAGCGGATTGTACAGGCCTGATGAGAACTGAATTTATGATATGCCAAACTGTGGACTAGACATCTTTCGAAGATATTATGTGTAGTTGTGTGACAGCATAGCGAGCATGCCGTTTGTGGTTTGCTAGCAGATATTTTCATTTGTTCCATGCACCTATCAATGTGACAGCGACGCACTTATATCAGAGATGCGTAGGCGGTTAAACAGATGGCTGGGACAGTCGAAGACAACAAACTTTGTTTTGCAGGCACGTTGACTTGAATAAGACAACCAAGCCGTGCTGCTTGGACATATTGTTCGGTTACCTTATCGACATTACTTGTTAACATAGTAACATTGGTTGTTTCAACACGGACTCAGTATGATTTTATAGCGTCTAAGAGTATTAATGAGGTACAGTGACAGGGTTCACAGCAACTATCTTGGAAAGATAAAATATGGCATCTATCCTAGAAAGTTTTTTTTTTTAAAATTTCGCTTAGAAACGTTGGTTGTATAGCAGTATCAGAAATAACTGTACCGCCTCTAGTGTACCATCCCATAAAGTGGCATCTACACTGTGCGACGGTTATACCGAATGAAAATTGGAGTGATAGATAAAAAATAATAACATCCTTATGAAAACGGTATACCGTTGATAACAAAATATTGGCACACCGATATCACTGGTTGGGGTGTCGTGAAATCTGGCATCATGGACTGCTGAAAACAACACGACAAACTGAATTAGGGATAGTGTGAAAGCGTTTGATCATATTCGACAGGCACAGAAGTGCTAAATCGAAGTACTTTTTTACTTTTTAGCTACAGGATAGATCGTTAAGACATTAACGGCTGCAATCAATCGCTTCAGCGTTCACATATGAAGGTGTGAAGAGCTGTGAATAAGACGATGAGATTATGAATGCCATTATGAATGTCGTTATCGTTTTCAGGTTGAGCTAAATGCTGAGTGACATCGACAAATAGTGCAATATTCCTGCAGTTCTTTTTTTTTTTAAAGATAAATCGAGGGAATCAGCTCCGACTTGAAGCAGAGGATGGGTGAAAAGAATACGCGAATGTGTTTGATATACGTGCACTTGTTAACGAGCAAACAACACTCTTGCTGCAAACTGCCATCGAGCATGCCGTACGACGCATTACGCTTGTTGCTGCGTTCAAACGCACATCGGTGTATCAGTTATGATGCTCCTTTCATCTGCGAGTTTCAGCATCCTCAGCTGCAAATCTGATGCTCTCACTATCGCTGATCACTTCGAATTCACACGCACCTCCCTAAAACAATAATGCGTGGGAGCATTGCGTAAAATGAGGTATTCAGCATAACACGGTTTCGTATTTAGTAAGGTTATTACTTTGCTGCAAAGCGTTCGGGAGTAGTGTTATAATGGAAACAAGGAAGGGCAGTGGATGCGAGGAAAGTTTTGCGAACGACAGTGAATGCATAGAAGTGCATTGTGAGATAGACAATCGTTTAAAGTACGTTCGCTCGCTAGCAGAGATATGAACAGCGGGAGTGAGCAGGGAGGAGAGTACTGCGTCGCGAGATAATTATTTTTAAACGGTTATTTACAAGCAATAGTGCATCAAAGACTGCGTAATACAAACACCGTCATCTCGCTTTATCGGCGTCTTATTATACACGCACTTTTCCAGGTGTACGCTTTCAAAACACACAGGCACTGCATTAGTCACGAGCCTGTTTGCTCACAAAACACCGAGCCAACCGCTGAACGTTATTGCTAACATACGGCGTATTCGAAGCAATTTTTAATCGGGGACTTTCGTCGGGCGTCTCAAAAAATTATTTCATTTCTTTCAATACTAACACGATCAGCCGTTGCATTACATTGTTGCCACCCCTTCAGCGATTTCGCAAAAGAGAGTGGTTTTGGGCATGTAAACGCGGTGTGCCAAAGCATGTGTATTTATTGGCCTTTGCAAAATCTCGAAACAATATTGTTTGCATTTTGTGATAATAACTTTTTTTGGCTATTTCTGTTATATGAAAGCATCAAATAGGATTGACACCCTGTCTCGAATCAAAAAACGCTTCAAAATGTGAACCCAATATACAGAACGTTCACTTTTGTCTCGATGCTGCATACGAAATGTGGTCGATTATCTTTTTCGAAGAGTTTTCCATTTGCAAAAATAACAGTCTCTCATATGTGTAATGTTCAACGATGAGCATTTTTTAAAAAAGTGGTTGCCGATTTGCTTTCTATGCGTAATTTTGAAAAATTGTCGCCATTCCATGTCCACCTCTCTTCCATACAATTCAATCGTTCAATAGTGTTGCAGAAGTGTCGAAATGCTACAATGTTGTGAATGAGTTGAATAACGATCGCGCACAGCCGTAATCCTCAGCAAAATATCTTTGTGATATTTGTAAATTAGTGGGAATGTGCGCCTCAGGGGCGGCACAAAATGGGTTACGAAGATTTTGTCAATTAGAAGTGGAATTTTCAATAGCCGCCTACCTGCAACTAAAATTGCCAATTCAGTTGTTGTAACCCCTCGTTCAAATCTTCTGCTAAATGTCGCGATGCAACCCAACCTCTTACAAAATGCATCCAAATTATTTCGCAGCATGTAGAAGCATTAATGGTAGCGCCGGAGTTGACTAGTGATCTGAAACAGTATGTAAGGGATTGTGCTACGGTTTAGATTGCACCGAACAAATTTGATAATATTAGTTCCAGAGGCTTCCGCATTGAAACAAGCAGAAAAACGCATAGCCGACACACACACATACAAGTGCACAGACATAGAAACAAATCGCTGCGGCGTTTTTAAATGTAAATTTACAAAATCATAAAGAATTATCTAATCATCGCGTTTGGCTTAAATAAAACGCACAGTAACCATCCTTTGTTCAACTATTGTTTCGGAAGTTATCAGCAACTTACCAATGCTTAGAACCTTGAAGAATCCCCACAGCGGTCATTTACACGACATGATGATAACACTTATTTCGTCAAGCGAATTTAATGAATAGTGGTATATTGATCATCGAAGGTTTTCATAACGAGGGAACTTTGCAGCAGTGGCTAACCTGATCGTCACCTTGACGAATCTAAACCAATTGGCTAAGTATGGGCTATTCTTACTCATTGCTTCGTTTCGATACCATTTACTAAACTGCGACATCTACAATGTCTATGCAACGATGGCAAAGCAGGTAAAGCATTTCAACTCTTGTTTTGAGCTAAAGGCTAAAATTTTCTCTGCATAGTATTGCTCGAGTTTCTTTCTCATCTCTTTGGCAAATTTAGTGGTAATAACGGTTTCAAATATGACGTTGCCGAACGCGCTGACGAAAGCAGTTTCGTTATAAATAATTATTGTGCTCGTTTCCGACCTGCTTACACTCAATGATAACTTCGCCTGACTGTAAGTGAAATCATTTTGATCAGGGGAACTCGATCTCGCAACTTCTCATTTTTCGGAAAGGTTTTGATCTACCGTTGAGTTGATGGACCTTCCTTGAAGGCGAATTAATGAGCTTTATACGACCAGTTCTATTGCGCACATAATTCAACAGTTGCGATGAGCACTTAAAGCCACAGTGAGATTGGAATAGACATCATTTAGAACGAGATGCCACATATGAATAATTTGTCATGATATATCATGACGACATTTGGCCTAGACCTACATGTAGTCATATATAACGTAACATACATGTTTACATATATTCATATATATGTAAAATATATTCATGTATATTTATATAAGAATATATATGTTTATATATATATTTTATTTTTACAAACATACATATAAGCATATATACTGCATCATATATATATATATATATATATATAACTTGCTCAACTGACTAGTGCCATATGAAAATGCCTGCGCATATGAAAGAATCTGTTTAGTTATTGAGCGAGGAAAGCAAAATTATAAAAACTCTCTTGGGTAATCAATCAATTAATGGGTTCACAAATCCAGCAGCCAAATCTCCCACTTTTAAAATATATAAATGAGAACTCCTAAAACCATCAAATTTCAATGATACAGAATAACTGTGATTAAGCAGTATTATTTACAGGTAGGTTAGCGAACTACTTACAACCTTTCAGCAATAAGCTAAAAGCTAATCGCTTATCTCATCGCCGTTAAGCGGATGTGCAAATGAACATAGATAAATTCAGAAGATTATGAAAAAATTGTTTGTAGTAGAACGGGTTTTCTTTCATCAGAAAGAACAGTGCTAGAATGCACAAAACATTGAATGGCGTTAAGAGTTTTAAATGGAATTAGCGACACGGAAAAGGTGATCTCCACCGAGGGAAGGACATTTTTCAATGAAGCAATGCTGTTCGTTGATAACTTGGCCGCATGGGCTTTTGGATGGCTATGAGGATCGAGAATGCCGCGCAAAGAGGAAAAGGAAATTTTGCCCGGTTGCAAGTTGGTACGCCAAAAAATAACTACATGTAATCGATCAGCATTTGCTTTCTAAAATTTCATAACCCTCTTAAATGACTGTCAGACTTCATTGGGGTCAGCACGGTAATCTCATAAGTCGAAGATATTTTCAGCAAAGAGCACTTACCTTGTAATGCATAAAACATTTTCAGAAACTCACCTTCCTATCTCTGGTTGTCGGTATCGCTATACCACTAAATATAAGGAGTATTGAACAAAAAGCTTAGCTGAATGGCCAGGCGACGGAAGGAATGACAATGTGACGAAATCCATAAAAGGAGTTATTGATGAGCGATTTCAAGACTTTCATGGTGACTTTAATTGCGACATATGACCAAATTGCCAACAGGTATTCGGAAAAAATCTCTAAAAATTGCAACATCAACTAGAATGCAATGAGGTGCGTAGGATTTGTTTTTGATGTATAAAGAAGATTTCAGCTAATGGAAAAGCAGAGTGCAAGAAAATAAGAAATATATATTACCCGCTTTGTCAACTGCAAAACAGTGCCACCAATTTGCAGTCACTATGAAATACTGCGTTTGCTAGAGCAACGTTTCCGTTTCTACACATAGCCTCCATGTGCTCCACTGCGAAATCACTCCCTTCTTATGTTCTTTATTCGGTTCAGGTGAGAGTCTGTATCGCTTTCTATTAATACAGGCCGATGCATGGAAGCGACATATTAAAGTTATAGAAGCTGTTCTCATAAACACTCTTCTTCGATCGCTGAAACGAGCTCATTAATTATGACAGCCGCACATATCAGCTGACAACAGAAACACACGGACAGGAATTAGCAGAGCAGTAGCAAAGACGGCATACATAGGAATGCCAGCCTGTCAAAGCTGCCACTTAAAGTGCAGTAGGTAATAAATGGTCATTTGTTGCAAATGCAAAGATTTCAAGGCAAAACTCATTCAGAACACGGAAATTCCGCTTCCTCAACAAACTGCTGTAATCATCATTTGCAAATTTTGTGTTTCCGAAAGCCCATTTATTCATGTAATTGCTTGATCCAGTTGTTTCTTACATCCAAATAAATATGTTCAACAACTTAATTCATATGCAGCATGCTTTGGTTGCCTTCCATATAACTGTTCCATACAGCTGCTTGGCAGTGGCAATGAAACGTTTGAACTAAAACAAACATGTACATTTCTAGTAAACTGGCTTAGGAAGCATCTTCGCTTTGAACAGCCTTTCATCAGCAGTTTTCATCATGTCCGCCTCTTGGTTACGAACCTGCTAACAACAATCATAAGTTATTGTTGCTGTGATGTGCAACGTTGTGGGCATGCTGTGTAACATTGGTGTGCTAACAGCACTCTATACGAACAGCGTTCTATTTTTGAAAAACTACTTCAATCATCCGCATCAGTTTGCAGTCACTCACTCAATGAAAACCCATGACATAACAGCGTTAGCTGGAGGCCACAGTCCCCATATATTAAAGTATGAACGGTTACATGATGGAATAAGTAAGCAAAGCCGGATAGAAACAGAGCAAAACTAGCCCACATTTCGGAAACATGATTGCTGAACTGAAATTCTACGATCAAAAAAATAAAAGATGATTACGGTAGCTAATGGAAAACTTGCAAAATTTTGCTGTGAAATATCCTCATTAGTTGAGTAAGAATTAGTAAGATTTCCAATCATCACCGTGAAGTGTTCGCATGAAATCACAATGCAAAGTCACCTCTGTGCAAATATGTACTATTTCTGCACTATTTCTGCGCTCTTTGTTACCTCCTTCCCCTACCCATCCTACACGTTAACCCCCTCCTCCCTCCCGCCTATTCCCATGGTCATTCTTCTTTTTTCAGTTGCTTTCATCAGTTGCAAACTAATGATGTCAAGAAACGAGTAGTCGCACTGAACAGTTCATCCTTTCGTATGCCAATCCGATTGTTGTGCAAGCTGAGAGAAACGCTCATCGCCAACATCGAAACTGAATATTTCGAGTGTTTTACATGATGGCTGATTGATATTATCCCTTCGTTGCCGGCATTCGCCATTAAAAACATAACAGAGTGCGAATTGTAAGTCATACAAACATAAACTAAAACGAAGCGAAAAAGCGCTTCACAGGCACCAATAGCTATGCGATAACAGAATTGCCGTTGAACACAAAGAAGCAGCTACTGTTTCGTATTTATCTGAGCTTTGAACAGACGCCTTTCGAGACCACGAAACATCCTTAAAAATTACTTAACAACGAACGACATTTGCCTGCCAAAATGCGCATAGCTGGTAGCACCCTAAGGGGTTTGAAAATATTATAAACATTTTCTTCTTGTACTTCTTATATAGAGTGGACGGTGCTATACTAAGTCTACTTATCCTACGTTTTGTCGCAGAAATGTGTGAATGCTCTTTTCTAATCAAGGCTCAGTTGAAGAAAGTGGTAAGTTGTTGACGAGCTGAACGATAAGCACGACGTTTGAGTGAGCGGGCGCACATGTCTTCAGAGGTGTGATGATGCGTAAAAGACACAAAACGTTGCTTTCGAAAGGACACCACTTCTCAAGCATATCAAACATGGAAATTACTTGTATGACAAATGATCTCATGCCTGCAGCGATTCACACGCCAGCACCACATCATCTTTGGAACTGTAGAGTTGCTGCTGCAAAAGGGAATGCTCATACATTGATTGTGACGAATACTGTTATTTTCATTTATCAGGTGTGCGGTCACATTTGAACGAAAGCTGCAACGGCAACAGAAAACTATTCGGTGGACCCGGTCCATGATATGATACTACACCCTTCTGACTCGAACAAGGCCAAGGAGTCTATAACGCAAACAGCCTTATATTGGAGATATAAAAGAGACGAGGGCAACCTTCTTGGAGATGAAAGGAGTGGCGTTCGACGATTACTGCCCACACAGGAAAGATTCTAAACTCATATAAATTATTTTCTCATCTGCGCATGAGCTGTGAAACCGTTCCGTTACGGGTCTGTCGCTGTTCTCCGAGAGCGCGCAGTCCACGTCACAGCTCTATCGTTGTGTCCTAAAACGTAAATCGCCTCCATCGTTGTTCAATTTTGTCCTGTGGAGTGCGCTGAATAAACCCTCGTATACGTGCACATTCTATAGCCATACCCCCATTTCAATTCTCCGATTTATCGCTACTCCTTCAGCGTATCCTTGATGTTATATATCCTCATATGCTCACCTTCTTATAATATCTTTTCTGAAATACCCCCGTAGCTCCGTTCCTTTCATTCCACTCTTTTCAGATTCTCACTTATATCTCTATTGCTTGCGATACAATACCGTCTACTGCATTTCTTGTGCCCGCATTCTGGGATACCCACTCCTCTCAGCTTGATGTTTTTGACATGCCCTGCATTCTATCTAACTGCACAATGGTTTAAGGGCATCTCTCCTTTCCTATGCTTTTCGTATCATCCACTATTAGCTGTCATAGAGCATCCTCCTACATCTTGTATCTCGGGAGGTAGCGCTGCAGTATGACGCACACAAACGCGCTTGATGCCCCGATTACGTGAACTGCGAACATTTTTTGCACTTCTGGATCCAAAACAAGTTCAGGACCAGCGAGTTTTCGGCGATCCAAGCGCATTTGAGAATCACAAGCAATAGGCAACCACGTCAATATTTTCACAGCAATGAACGGTGCATCAACAAAACCCCGATAAAAATTTTTGCCAAGTGATGAGCAGAAAACGGAATTATTAGCGCTATAAATATTTTTAAAAAATTTTTCAACAGCACCTAATGCCACAGTTTTGCGCAGCTTTCATTCTCAGTCCAAAAAGTCATGAAAATGTGCTTATTAAATTTGAACGTAATCAATCACAATTTTCGGCAAATTCTTACTGGTTTTTATTAGGTTTCGAGTTCGGATAAGCGACCGCGAAACTTTGGGCATTGTTCTTTTCGCTAAAACTCGCTTCGCTGCTATCAAAAGTCGAGAAGTTCTTTTTATACTGGAAAAAAAAGCTTATCACCGGATTTTGTGGCGCAAAAGTGTATTCTCTGGCTTCAAAACTAACTGAGAAAAACGTGCTTAATAACCACATTTAACATCCAAGATAGGCATCTTACCACTAGTAAAGTGTTATTCGTTGCGGTTGCCGAAGGCATGTTACCACTAGTAAAGTACCGTTCCTTGCTGCTGCCGGAGGCATCTTATCACTAGCAAAGCATAATTCATTGCGGCTGCCGAAGGCATCTTACCATTAGTAAAGCATCATTCGTTGCCGTTGCCGAAGGCGTCTTACAACTGCCAAAGTATCACTCGTTCCGGTAGCCGAACTCATCTTACCATGAGTAAAGTACCATTCGTTGGGGTTGCCGGAGGCATCTTACCGTTAGTAAAGCATCATTCGTTGTGGTTGACGAAGGCGTCTTGCAACTAGCAGACTATCATTCCTTGCGGTTGCCGACGTCATGTTACCTCTAGCAAACTATCATTCGTTGCGGTTGGAGAAGGCATCTTACCACTAGTAAAGTACCATTCGTTCTGGTCGCCGTCCACATGTGGAGCGTTGTTCGTTGCGGTAGCCGACGGCATGTTACAACTAGTAAAGCATTATTCGTTGGGGTTGCCGGAGGCATCTTACCTTAAGTAAAGTATCATTCGTTGCGGTTGCCGAAGACATCTTATCACTGGCAAAGTATCATTAGTTCGGGTTGCCGACGGCATCTTACCAGTAGTAAAGTATCATTTTGTTGCGGTTGCCGAAGGCATCGTACCACTAGAAAAGTGCCATTGCTTGCAGTTGCCGAAGGCATGTTACCGCTATCATTCGTTGCCGTTGCCGAAGGCATCCTACCGCAAGCACAATATCATTCGTTGGTGTTGCCCAAGGCGTCTGACCACTTGTGAGGTATCATTCGTTCTGGTTGCCGAAGGCATCTTACCATTTGTAAAGTATCATTGGTTGCGGTTGCCGAGGGGTGATCGCATATTCGGTTCCACGTTTTTCGTTTGTTTTTCTTTTTCTATCTAAATTCTAGTACACACTGCGAATAACCCATGTTACAGTTAAAAACCATACGCGCTTTCTCGCCTTAGTGCTAAGGGCAGTTTTTTCGACGATAATCGTGATGACATCGCCTATACGAAAATCTCATCGCTACGTGCAACGTGTCACAGACAGAGAAAGGATGATGTATGAGCGTTTCAAATTCGCCTCAATACAGTACTGTTGGCACCGACTCAGACTGTTGTAGTTGAAGAGCGGTACAACAGTTACATCGTAGATTTCGCCGTTCTACGTTAGAGTTGGCATGTGATTCTCGAGTTGCTAAATGCGATATAGAACTGAAGAACCTTACAGCAACGCTATACATAAAGCAGTCAAAAGTTTTCTTATTCCAGCGTGATATAACCATTTCCTGAATGTGTCTTGAGATATTCGGGCTATAACGAAGCGAGTTTTTTTTTTTCCGTTTGGCAAATTCTTTCAGTGAACAACACTTCGAAGATCGCCAAGTGATGCTGGACAATCAATCCAACAGTACTTTTTAGCATTTCCACTGACCACCACTGGGGATTCGCTCAACGCTTTGATTCGAAAACCACTGAGCGCACTGAATGTGTTGTTTACGTCCATCGTGCTGCTTGCGCACTAACTACGCACTTCGCAATTGCTATCGGCTGGCACCTTCTTCGGAGTTTCCTCATGCGGTTTTCACTCAAACGGACAAAATGCAGCCCAATGCGACGAATGCTGCCAAACGAGTGACGCGAGTGTGCCCGAGGCGTTTTTTTCTGAGACAAAAAAATGCTTTGCTCTGCGTTTGCCAAGCCATGCGATAGCATATCGACAATTTTTGCGCTGTGCAGTTGTGTATTCCCTTTGAGGGACCATTGCCGTCGAGGCACACAGACAAAATGCAGCCCAATGCGACGAATGCTGCCAAACGAGTGACGCGAGTGTGCCCGAGGCGTTTTTTTCTGAGACAAAAAAATGCTTTGCTCTGCGTTTGCCAAGCCATGCGATTGCATATCGACAATTTTTGCGCTGTGCAGTTGTGTATTACTTCCCTTTGAGGGACCATTGCCGTCGAGGCACACATTGCAACAATAACACCTATAAATTGACTGAATCTTTCGGTCTATGCACGTAAGCAAGCGATACTTTGCGCACGTTCGTAGATTTCTGTATATAGTCGCAGTACCTCATTAGTGAATTCATGGCAACTTGCCCAATTACGATAAGTTTCACATGTTCACAGCTTTCAAATCGCTAACTGAACTAAAGTGTAGGCCTCATATATAGATAAAGTTCACAACGAAGATGAACTTAATGAACACTCTAGCACCTCCCACAAGAAACTCGGTAATATCTTCAGTGCAAATAGTCGTGTACCCGATACATTCGGCGACGTAGACACTCATGGCAACATAGTTCTCTATGAAGTTGCCAAACCTAAGTGTTTGCTAAGCACCTCCATAATATTAGCTGTTTCTTAACTGCTCAAGATAAATCGCAATTTAACTGCAGTATTTTCATTCTCTTTGAGCCCAAGGTTTGACCGAGTCATTTTGTCTATGAATCGTTTTGCTCTCTTGTACCGCCTTGTCATAATAATGGTAGACTTTAGTTGGGAACATTGCGAATCCGTTTGATGGCTCAATGCAGCATCATTAGACGCATGCTGGTTTATTCATGTGAGTGCACTCCTCCAAACAGCAATACAACTCTATGTTAGAATTCACGGCTAATCTGCGTCAAAGTGAGACCTAAAAGTTTGAGCGATAAAGGTAATGAAAGGCATAAGCGCACTCGCGGAAGAGAGAGTTTTAGGCTCGTTTATAAGATTCATTCGCTTCCTCCTCAGCGCCAGCACATACAGTGTCCGTTACTTACAGAACCAATCCGGCTTTTGAACTCGCTTTAATGCATCCATCTGCCAATTTCAACACGCGGTTCTATTGCTGTTTGGACAGGTACAGATAGTAAGTACTTACTGTGCGCTCTGACCGCAGTTCGCTTTGACAGAATCCAATATATCGAGAATAATTTTATATGACCATTGGACGTTGTAAATCATAATTCATTTGTTCGGATTTTTACATTAATTATCACGATCGAATTCTGCAAAATATGTGACAGTCCTAAAGTGATCTAATTCAGGCAACTGAATTTCAACGAGATTCACTTTCCTCGAATCATTCCGATTATGAAAAACCTCATTTTAACAGTAATGCACCAAATGCGAGTGCACGTGTAGTACTGTGTGCGCAAATTTAATGCGCAACGCACAATGAAGCTCACAGCAGAACGAACATGAAAAATGTGTAACCATCATGCATTTAGCCTCACAACTTAGAACCGCATTGAAAAATAACTGCACTAAAAAGTATATCGCAAAGAGGTATTCTTGCTGAATAAAATGCAGTAATGCAGTGGCATCAAGCGGACGCACGTAATTGGTGCGGCAGGAAGCAGAGAGCAGTAAAGGAATCCTATGAAACAGATAATCAATTAAATGATCTACAATGCTTGCTATTAACACATGAATACATGCTTGCAAATCAGAAGGTACTTTTCGCAAGTTGGCACTTATCCACGTCCTCACTATCGTCTTCCCTCAAGGTGCGGAACTGGAAGAATTAAGGTATTAAAATCTTGCCGATTAGATACAGCTACGAGAGGACACATTCTAGACTAAGAACTGAGTATATGAACCCAGCGAGCCATCGACTTTTAATCAGTGCGATCAGATGCAACTACTAATGACCGACAACAATAAGAAAAATTGGTCATGCCGATATCGACTCCACTGCGGCTAAAACTTGTTGACTCTGGACTACACATCTGGGCAAAACGGAAAGCTTGGAGTCAGCGGTTTTTTTGGCTCCGATTCCAGCTTTTGGGGGTCTTCGAAGTACATTCCGGGGCCTATCATTAACAACAGCGATCAGAAAGATGCAAGCGCAGATCACCTAGACCGATCTTCATAATCGTGCTTCGCTAAGGACGCAAAAAAAAGAAGTGATATAGAAAACTGCTCGTTTCACGTGAACTTGAAGAGAACCCACACTGCTTACTATAAGACCATATCGCATACACAGTAGCACTAACTTCATTATCCACGTTCATTGCACTCAAAACAAACAATGCAATGTCTGTGTACAAACAGTTATTCATTCCTGAACTAATATAGATGCATGAAGTGAGCTTTTGAGCTGGCATTGGAAAAGGGCGAAGGGATTAAGAAAATTGCCACACCGGCATGCGAGCGTTTCCATTTGGTATTACACAAACCGTGAGAGTTTCTGAAAACTACATGAGACGAAACGCAAAATCAAATCAACCTCCGATATGATCTCGGAAAAAAATCCATCTGCTCTCTTTTCAATATACCATGCTGCTTCCAACCGATGCGGTTCATTAATCGAAGCTAACTCTCATTTAAGATCACCCTATGTCAGGCTCGCATTTCATGAATTGAGAGTTGCTGTTACTCATCGATTATATTCCTCTACGGAAAAAACATATTCTGCTCGATGAGACAAAAATTTGCCATTGTTGCACCATTTCAAGAAAAAGTTTAAATAATTCTGCGACCCGACTAAATTCTGCGGCCCGACTCTGCGACATTTGGAAAGAAAACACTGTTAGCATCATAGCTTTTCAGAACTTATAAAACAAATTTTGCCTCTCTTAAGATACTATTTTGGATGACCATATCTCTCATGGGCAGTCTGATTTCATAAATACTTCAGCCATCAGCAACGCTTGCAGCACTAAAAAATCAAAGATCATAGTCTTCAGTGTTACAATCAAAGAAAGGCCTAGCGAAACGCAAAACACTCTAGAAGTTCGCGTTCATAACTATTTCTCTCAGAAGAATCAAAAATGCCGAATCCATGCACGATTGTTCAAAAGCATATAATTTGGGCATAATGACGAATATACTGAACCAATGATATTGTTTAGCATGATCTCCGGATGAGTTCGCAATACTGCTACTCCTTTGTTCCAGTGTAATGCTACGGTGAGGAAGAACCAAGCGTCGCGTATCGTGTGCTCGTGCACATTGCCTCGCTTAAACGCAACGTTTGCTATACATACAGCAAACAACGCTGTGGCATACGATTCGAATGAACGCTCTCTTAGGCCGCGCTTACTTTTTTGGTAACTTTATGAAACTCTGTGAGGCACAGACTATGTTAACAGAGAAAAGACAGCAGCGCACAAAGACATAAAACAGAATTTGATAGTAGTTGACAGCCATCAAAATAGCACACTTAGTGAAGAGGCTGAAGAAAAGAAACAATTGGCTGGGGAAAGTTTTTATCGCCACATAGATGAGGGCCGCAACTGAGGACTGCATGGAAGCGGCACAGAATGAGAAACGTGAAACAGAAACGCGAAGAAACAAAACGAGGGGAAGGTGCGTGAGGAAACTATAAACTGGCACATAAAATACGCAACGAACAACAAAGTAACGAGTGCAAGTGTCAATTGTGAACAAATTGGACTGCGGAACGTAACAGGGAAATGTTTGGATGAGAATGTTGGGGAGGTTGAAGAGAAAAGAAATGCCAGAGTTTTGCTCTCGCAAGACGATAGGAAGCCAACGGGATGACCAAGGCCTATATTTGTGGCTAACCTAAATATATAGACAGCAAACGAGTTGAGTGCTTTTTCAGCTGCGCATTCAAAAGTCAACAAGGGACAATGTGATATCACTTCCTATGTTCATGAGAGTACGTGCCATAGCGAATCGAAACCATAAGACGAGCGTCGAATAAACGTGAAATTTACGATAACAGGCACAACTTAGTGAAACCGACAAAAGGAACTCACCCTAATGGATTGCCTGCTGCTCATGCGCACAAATATAAAAGCCGATCTCATGCCCCTTTTATTCCTCGCGATATCACACTTCCTCGGGACTTGGTTTTCGTTGCGCACCTTACGTTTCCGACTTATTGCGCTGCAAGCGATTGTGTTCGGACAACATGCATTACGTTGTAAATATCTGGCACAAAAACCATTACTCGTGTTGGTGTTCTGTGGTTTGTGCTGAGGTGTGAAGTATTCTGGATTGGCTAATTAAAAGAGCGGAAGGAGTAGATACATCTGTGAACGAACGTTTAGGATTTGGTGCGCGGGAAGGGCAAAGCAAAATTATGTGTTTCTGGGACCTTTTAAAATTGAATTCGGTAGTCTTTACTGACGGTAGTAAAGAAAACTGGAGAGGAAATCTTCACAATAAAAACGAATTTTCTCGACAAAGTGAAAAAAAAAACGTAGCCACTGATTAGAGGCCTTCTGCATTTCCTAGTTAAGAATTGCAATTCCCGAAAAAACCATCTCACTCTGGGCAAAACCTCAGCCTAAATGCGCCCACGGCCACCGTTCCTGCTTTCCACAACTCGAATTCAGGCGAAGTGGCTGTGGAAAGAGACTCACTCGCTCGTCGGGGGTGAGGGAATCTATTGACGCGTGCTCACCAGAGATGGTTCTCGGTAACCGTTGTTGCAGATTTCATAAATCGCAAACGTGAAGTGTAAGCGTGTATTTTGCGAGTAACAATATCCGGTATAGGCCGTATCAAATAGAAACTCTTTGCTAAAGCTTCACGAAAAATAGAAACTCCGCGTCGAATGAAAGCTCATGATTTAAAACAAACTCCCTTCCCCGCTTTGATTACAGCGTGTCCACAGATCAGCTTGTATTCTACGATTCTTCTGTGCGCTGAGTGCTAAAGGGATGACACGCATGCGCCTTTGCATTCTGTGTCATCAGACTGAGGATGTTACGATTGTAGCCTTCGCTAACTCATACAATTATCGTTTGCAGTACCGGCCAACGACGTCGTAAAATATAAATGGCTGCCAAATCGACCAGATTCATGAACCATTCGGGAACGATGAGTGCTGAGCATTAGCTCTTAGTGCTTAATGCCTACAGTCATTGGTATTTTATCAGAACCGTTTTAACTGCTGAAATGTGGTGCTATGTTGTCTTGCAAAAATGCATTTTGCAAAGCGCATTATGCCTGTGAGCATACCTTCATGGATCTATCCATTTTTTCTAACGGCACTTCCTATTCGCAAAGCACTTAAGCTATAGTTATGAAATCTCGTTGATATAATGAACGAACCCCATACGCAATTCGAAGCCAGTGCCTCAAAAGAGAATGCACTTACTGATAGTCACCTAAAGGCAGTTGAAACTTTGCAAGATGGCAGCATTTACCATCGTTTGCGTAGCAAAACATAAGACGGAAATAATATTTCTTCTGAAGAGGAAATATTTGCCGACAGTTCGTGAAACACTGCATTGGGCGATGGTGAGCGCCGGAACGTAAAAAGCGTACACTCAATGAGATCTGAGAATCACACATTTAAATTACGTTAATGATGTGGTTAGGAGCTCCATTGTTCATATGTCTGTGTCGCCTATTAGCCAGCCTGAAGCGCGGGAAATGGTGAAACTGGTGTGACTAAATTTTGCACATGTAGTTTTCTCCCTGAGACATCTCTGAACCAAATTTTTGATCATTTCTACATATCATCCATATCTGCGGTGTCATCATCCATATCTGTGACAAAAACTTTTAGGTAACTTCGCTAAGGACAACTTTGGCTTTTCATATAAATAACGATCCTTTTTGCAAGTGAACAGCGTATAAACCAAACAACGATTAAATTGTCCGCACAACAATAATGCACTTAGAGAGCCGATTGACCCATCGGAAGTGCAAGCATAAGAGCAATACTTCTCATCCATTCACCATGTCATTATGTAATGTTCTAGTGCACTTCCATGGCCGATTGAAGTTATAATAATATCACTTCTGCATCAAATGCAAATTTTGCCGTCATGAAGAAGCTTTTCCAGTCGAGCTCATTTAATTGCAGCATAATTGCATCTTGAATGCTTATAATGATGACACGGTGCTCGTACATATGAACTTTGCCGTATGCGTTCGCCACGCACTTTTAAATCATAGCCCTCTGAAACGAGGGCAATAAGCTCGGGCAATCACATCTATTGTTATATCACTTCTCGATCTGCTTCATTAGTGTGGAAAGAATCTGCAGGAATCACCTAAAGATGACAAAAATTTGGCTCGCAGTCTCCAAAACGGCGTTGTCGCATGAGATTGCAGTAAAACAAGTGAGTCGGAGATTCAACTTAACCGCATCGGAGGCATGGTGCAGACTTGGTATGGTAGAGGAACCGATAATGACGCGTGCAATAAAAATGTTTAAACGGGAAACTGATGGATCTACTAAGGTCCTTATTTTTGGAGGATTCAACAATGCCTCTCTTTCCGAAATTGCCATAGTAAGGCTTCTGCAGCTAAGTGAGGAAACAAGCTTGGAACGTTGGTGCAAACTAACATCGCACACGCGGTTCAATAATATTCTTCGTTTAGTCGTTCAATAATTTTGTTATTTAAGCACTGAAGCAATCTCGTCATAGCACGAACGAGGATGAAACGGGCACTGTAATTGCCTGTCGTAACAATGTCCTGCAAGCAAATAGAGGACCACAGAAAACGGTCACCATTATTTCTTACTTCTTTGAAAGAGATTTCGAATAGGGCCAGCTATTCAGCAGTTCAGACGTGGCGATATTCGTTGTTTGAACGTTTTTCTACAGCCCGTGCTTGGAAATCTCGCTGCAGTTCCCATTACTATAGTCGTTATTGATCTTTGAAAACAACGGTGTTTCTAATATGATGTGCAACGTTGAGAATTCACGGCCATTATGGATGGGGCGATTCTTAGAAGCCAATAGCGTTCAGTCGAATAGCTGAGTGAAACGATTACTATCCAGGATTTCACCGTCTCAAGTCCAACCCTAAACTTTTCAAACGAACGCCTGTGCCAATATCGAAGCAGGTTATAGCTCCATTAATTAGGCTCGCTCGCGTGCCATAAGCAAACTTTATTTTCTTGCAGTAAGTATATCCATTTCCAAAATGAGGTAAAGGACTTCGTAATTCTTTTTGCCAAGCTGTTTATCAAATAGAGCTCAACAGTCGAACGAAATCATCCATAACCAGCTTAAGTAGCGCATCGCGTGATCTAAAGTACTTCACTAGACAAGGAAATTCATAGCAGTTGTAGAGTTAGGCTGAGAGTGGTCCTGAAAAGAAATTCCCTGGAAATGATGTACTTTCGAGCGCAATTATGCTTTCGTAAGATTATATCAACGGATTCTGGCATTGCCGTAAGCGCAACGCGATCACACTTCCACTGAGAAACAAGCCGCCTGAAGTAAATGCAGTTCGATTTCGTATTTGCTAACAAATCCTTGTGTCTTTCTCTTCACACTTCATATTTATCGAACTAACTGAAACTGTGAGGTTAAAAAGATGGCACAACAGAAACAAATGATTTACTAATATCTGCAATCACGGAAACTGCTTGAAATTGCTTTATGCAGTTTCATCACCCATCTATATTCGATATGAATTAGATAAATCGTTTTTTTTTTCAGGCATGAACTATTTTGCAACTGAGAAAGTAATGGCATATTGTTGAGCTGGTTTAGGAAAGATCTAATGAGCCTACCATACAACGATCTCAAAAACTCTTTTCTCTTAGGTATCAGATCAAGTTTGCTTGCGTATTTTTTTCTCACCTCACGAGTGAATCGTACCTGATGAAAGAGTCATATGCTAATTTCTTAAATTGTATTACATATCGTTTACACTTCATTAGCGATCAAAATAGATCATTTCACTGAACTGCACCGTTAAATCGAATCTAAACAGAGATCGCATGGCATGCGTCATTCAAAATTGATATTTCTAAGCCGACCGAGATTGCATTGTCTTCAATGATAGCAATTATAATAAGTACCCCCTAGTAAAACTTTTCGCTTCCTGGTTATCATAATGAGCTGCTAAACTCTATTAATGTAAAACTTAGTGCTAATCTATGACGCATAAGGTTTTGAACTAAAATCAACTTGTCGGTGTTTGCAAGCACAACTTTAAAAGAACGCGTCTACACGAAGATATCATCATCTCGTTTGTTAAGAAATTATTTTCGCAGCAAATAGCCAATAAGTGGTGAAAAGGATCGAAAGTTAAATTAACGATGCCGCGGCGAACATCATATAAATTCATTTGCTAATAGAAAAAGAGGCGCATCTTGGCATTCATGATAAATGTTTCTGAAAGACCTCTTGATCGATGAAGTTATGAGACCGCATATCAAACAATTATTGATCTGCGAGCAACGCGATTAGTAAGCACAAACAATATGCTCATCCGTACCATTTTTACTTGCAACGACAGTGGTAAAATTCACGTCTCAATTAACAGTTAATTAGGAAGGGTTGAGCATTTATGAACTGCAACTTAAAAGTATTTACACCCCTACGCCATCGATGATGAACAACAGTACCGAATGCGTTTTCCTTGCTCTCAAATATTTTAGGCCTCAAGTGAGGGAAACAATCATCACGGACTTCACCATCTATAACCTCCGGTTTGGAACAGAACATGCTTGTACTACATAGTTTTGCCTAAGCAGTGGCGTCTTGATATTGAGGGACTCAGGAAAACAGCTTAAAGAATTCTGGCTCGAAAATAGCCAAAGGCCCCTTTAAAGGCATGTTACTACACTACTTCCACCGGTGCCTTCCTGGCCTGAAGACAACAAATGGCGGTGGATGTAGACTCGAGTACTGGAAATATGTTAGGATATTGCGACTGTTTCCATATAATCAAAACTGGATCGCGGCATATATGATTTGCAAAATCATAAGAAGTCAATCTGTAAATTGTGCCATATCAGCATGGTACTCTTGAGAAAACATTCTCAAATTACGCGCATTAAATGAGGAGGAATCGTCATACTACGCTGCGGTTCCTTTTCCGACTATTGGCAGGTTCAAAATTGAAACCTGTTATGTTTCTAAAAGTAAACAATAAGGTGCTACCCAGACATGTCCATTTCATAAAAGCGTTAGCGCAACTAAGCATTTTATGAAATTATCCGGTCTAAAGGCTTCGAAGGAGTTTGCTGATTGTCCGGCGTGACCGTGAGCTGGAGATAGTGGGTAAATTGAACGTCTTGATCTGTGTCGTCAAAGGTGGAAAGTGATGCGCCCAAAGCACAAGTTCCCAGTGCACTTTGATCTGAAGATGGGTATGAATCATTTATGTGTTCTCTCCTTGTCGTTCTCTTTCTTTATCTGAAGATGGAAGGATAGAGGAAGAGGGAGAGATCACGTGCCAAATTCAGAATTTTTGAGTGCTGGATCGCCAAAAAACTGAAGAATTGAACGCTCCAGACAGCCAGAAAAAACCATCTAAGGCTTTGGAATCTTCGGGCCCTTTACTGCTTGGTGGTGCCTAAATGCTTTTTTTACAGGCCATCGTTTGTTGCAAAGGCTTACACGCAAGAATTGTCCTAAGATTACAATATCACCCTAGGGCAACAGCGGGTAAGATTTGGTCCGAAAACTCATGATCTGCACGGCTGGTTTGGTCCACTTACAAAATTTTATGAAAACTGGGTCGACGCGCACACGTGAATTGAATGGAGGTGATCAGTGAAAAAGACAAAGATGAGAAAGTGCTGGAAAAGGAAAAGGGGAGATTCAAAATACGGAAGTCCTTTTAACGCATCACATCGGAATGGTTGCGTATTTCGCGAAAGTGGTTAAATTAGTGAACACATCGTATGAAGCGCACATTTTCAGATTATAAAGGAAGCTGTCGAGATTACCAGGAGCCTCGTCAGCATGAATAAGACAAGCCGCAACTGACAAAAACTTGGTCAATAATCGAACGCTTTGTAAGTGCAATTGCAAAGTGCTCAACGATCTCATTTCTCGAACCAATATTCGCAATTTCAGAAAGAAAAATATATAAATGAGAGTACTCAAAATAGTAATGTAGATAATGATACGATTAATAATAACGATGACAATAGTATCGAACGTAAGAGAGAGAATGACAGTACTGATAAAAATCGAGCATTGATAATGCTGATATCAGTAGTAATAGCGGGCGAAATAATATTTGCGTAATGACATTAACAACTATAATAGCAGTGTTATAAAAAAACAGTAACTATACAATCGCAATCATAATCGCATAATCCTAACTGCAATTAATTCGTTGATATAATGCAAAAAAGCTGCAATAATTATTGTATTTCTCAACTAACAGTTATCATATATATATA
>JPKZ01001279.1:410404-422438 GCA_000803305.1 Toxocara canis
TCTTAAAATCTTTGCGTTTCTCTCGATAATGGAATCGACTAACACAATTTTTCCTTTTTTTGTTTCTTTATAATTTACATAACTGTTGCTAAGCAGACGCAAGTAAAACACAAACGCTTCGCGCTGATTGCGTTGTACCAAACACATAACATTGGTGGCTCTTTACTGGCTGTCATGAACCCAACCGTCGTAGTCTATTTGTTGACGAAGCTTACCAGATGTTTGACTCCCCAAAATGGAATTGAAATGTATGCTCTGAGACGTCAGCAGCATATTTAGTACTTGGAGACACAAAAAAAAACTAAAAGATTAATCCAAAATTCTTATTTTCACTTGCGGGCCGCGGATCTCACCAAACACATCTGCTCGTTCTGTAGTCGAAATTCTCGAATGGTTGATCATGCGGATTCTCATCGAGTGAGCGCTCTTGGTCCTACCGCTGCAATTGCTACACATCCTTCACGACTTCATGAAGCTTTCTGACTCGACTGCGAGACAAAGTAGTATCGAATTAAAAGCGCTAAAACTGCAATGTTTTCTGAAACCTGCAGAACTATTCGGTGGTATAATGTTTACGGCAGCGGGATTTCTATTGCCGCAGGAAGTACGAACAAAATCTTAAGATTTTCTAATTCTGTGTAAGGAATCAACCTCCAAAATATGCGAAAACCAAACGGTGCGAAATGTTGAACACAAAAGGATAGAAAGCCTGCCTCGGAATAATGTGCAGAATGAGTCAAAAGAGAACTCACTAGATGGGTTTGGGAGGGCGGATATAGAAAGTAATTTTTGTGCAACGGAATTCGTGAGAATGTTTAGAGTAAGATGAATCTCGGCCAGTTGTCGCCCACTTAACAATAACTCTCTCTTGGTACGTTTTCTGTTGCGACAGTTGCTTTTTGGCAAATAACCGTTTTAAGAATTCGGTGCAGCATTTCTAAAAGTTCCTACTATGTGACGTAAAAATACACAGTGTACGCCCATTCGTTGTTTCAGTTTATGATAATGACCCACATTATGGCAAAGTGTAGTGAAGAAAAATTGCAAATTGGCCTAGAGATGCGCATTTTGTCAACGATGGCACGAGTTAGTGGACAAAGCTACTAGGGACGATAATTAGGAAACGATGTTAGATCACCGTGAGAAGGTTGACGAGCAAATACGCTAAGTGAAGTAGGACGATTGAGCGCCACAAACCAGCTTCACCTCCCAAGTCGATGGTGCCATTAGCTTGTTCGTGACAAACTAACGCCATAGGTGGGTCATACCGAAAAATAACTATGCCAAAAATTATTTAAAATGTGGTGAGGAAGACAGATCCTCATAACAAAATGTGGGCTATAAAGCGGCCCAAACGACCATAGATATTCTTGTTTTCGAGCGGAATCTATAAAGACGGAAAATGAATATGGCAATTGTAATCAAAGATTGCTCCAAATCGAGATGTTTTGAGCAGTTGCTTTTTGTGGTATGACGCGCCTTCTGTTCCAATCGTTTTTTCTAAAATTCAGCGCGTGCTATTTCTCTCGATGATGATTGTTTTCACTTAGTAACCAGTTTTCCGAGCATAAAGGCTCAACGTTGTTGTTAGTTCGCTCTGTTTGTTTGTCGCTATTCGCGTTTATTTGTCGTTTTGAATTTCGAAAGTGCGACCAACATAAACTGATCAACGCAATACGATTTCTAAATGCCTCCTAATAATATCACTATGCTAACGATCCTCCTATAAAGTAGCTACCATCTTTCTGTTCCCTTGCTATGCATACGTCTAAACACGTCTGTTCCTCTCACCTAAAACCTTTTTTTAACTGAACTGTCATTAGCTCCAGACAAGTCATTTGAAGGTCTTCATTTTTCTGTAGGAAGCCCTTCCCATTTCTAGCACTCAACATCACTGTAACTTCACTGTTACTCTGCAACCAGTTCAACTACCCCCTTGTTAAAACGTCCTTCCCGCAATAAACATCTTCGGCACGTTCACCTATTGACGGGAAAAGAGTACAGCAGAAAAAAAAGGTTTCTAAACGAGTGAAAGACGATGTACAGAGATGAATGGCGACGTGCATTGCAGCTTAACAGGAGGACCAAAAACAAATAGTCGGGCGATTGCCGGAACAACGGATTTCACTCGATGCATTCAGCTAAAAAAACTAATGGGAAGGCGCCGTGAGTGATCAACATACAATAGAATTCATAACAATGCCGTTGCGGTACCTGGCAATCAAGATGTAACTCATCTAGAGCAAGTATGCTATAATCATTGTTGAATTCGGTTTACAGCATCTAGAAACCATGAAAGGTTTTATAGCAACGAAGTGATGGCGGAAGAGAAAAACATTAAAAAGCCACCGGAAATGATGTTTTTATGGAAGGCGGGATATTTTAAAACCTTGAACTATGATGCATATGGCGTAAACACGTGTTAGTGACGCTTTTTCCGAGATTCTAATTGTCAACATTTTGATGCACATCAGTCGGGCTCACCTTCTTCATCGTGAACAGCACTCAAGTACAATTATCGTACATCAGAAGACAAGCCTGATGTGCAAACTCTTCTGATTAGGAAAGCGTACCGCCATAATGCAGCAAATTTATGTCAGCTTTACTTGTGTAGAAATTCTCTTCAATGGGCCGAAATTCCAAGTAGATTTTCGTTAAGTTTTTCGCAAGCGTTAACTCGTTGGTGAAATGCATCACGTGTTACCTACAAAACTGAAATTGTTCGGCGGATACGATCATACAAGGAGAGTTACGGTCGTAGAAGGAGGGTATGTTCTCATGCGCACTTCTCGTTCACTTGAGGAAATCGGAATAACATACAGTTGACTAGTGACTTAAACGAATGAGACCACCTCGGCTTATGGAGAGCTCAATATTTTCATACGGCAGCAAAAGTACGGCATTTTATAATGCAACAAGATATGGCAAAAGTTATTTTAGCTAACACCCCAGAATTCGTGAACTACGCCCTATCCACGTTTAGAACGGTTTTGCGATGCAAACGTCTGCTGAAATTTTATTGGTTCAGTCCTCGACCGATGGGAGATTTATCGGGTATTGTGATATCGACTGGTGAAGTTTTAGACTTATAAAACAAAAACTTCTAGCAGAAAACCGGAAGTAAACGTGCAAGACAGGTACGTAGAAAATGACTATTCGAGCGAACTTTGGTTGACTTGTGTTAAAAAAAAAACCAATGTTTCGCGACCTTTCTGCCAGCCAAAATAAATGTTTTAACAGCATGTAACACTGCGCAGCTGCGTTGATGCCTTTGTACTCCAGTTGAACATTTATTCTCATGTGACCATCACTTCGAGAATACTAATCAAATTCACACTTGTAATACAACCCACTTCATTTAATAAAACTTAATATAACCCACTTCATTTAATAAAACTTAACTCAACCTTTACGCACATTAGTGAACGGTAATGGATAAATTTTCCATTATAGAAGCGTAATAGTTGATGAGGAAATTGAATCTCTTTGTTTGTTCTTTGCCTGTCATTCATCCAAAGACGACGCACACATGAGTGAAACGCTTGTTTCCACTAAATGCAGACCTGCACCACCGCCTTCGTCGTGCACAAAGGTGGACGTGATTCTTGAAGATTTAAGATTTTGCTCGGTCAGCGGTAGTTTTATTGAGGGATTTTGAATTCCGCCGTTAACCGTGCGATGATTAGCTGTTTCACGTGATATCCATTCGATGAAAATTAAAGGAAATAAAACTTTCAAAAATTAGTTACTAAACAAAATTGTCCGGCATAATAGTTTAACTACGCAGATAGGTGTTATTGGGGGAAAGCTAGTTTGTGGAATGTGATGCGGCAGTAACGAAAATAAACAACGCAAACATCCATAGATATGCTTCATGAGTGGAGGTGTGACTCTGTGCACTGTGGGTTCTGTTAGCGTTGATTTTTGTTTTGAAACACGACATTTTTGATGCAGACGGAAACGGTTGCTGACTTTAACGTAAGTGATGATATGCTTATTTATTTTGGACGGTAATCGTCTTCAGCTTACCTCGATTTCACAAACGCTTGGCGTGGGGATATGGAGCCAGAGTTATCTTCTTCGGAGTATGACAACTAATGAATAACCTTCATTCTTTTCGGTTGTACTTGGGACAGCTGTCATATGGAGCCTCTAGCCATAATCAGAATTAAGCGTTAAAAAACTGAAGCGACAATATCTGAAGAACCAAGCGTCATAGAAAAAACGTTAAGGGCATATTTGAGTGTTTCAGAGGAAACCAGATTGATTGCTCGTACTCGCGATCAGAAGTTGATGAAAAAAAACTTTTTTTCAAAAAAATTCCCTAGCAGCGGTCGTCATGGGTGCGCCACAATTTGCCAACGCCATACTACTAGTGTCAATCAAAGATTATCAAATGCAAACACTATCCCTCAGCCTTTGATAGGTGACTTTGATACGCGAGAGCAGGACTCAGCCTGTAGTCGGACCTTCCCATCACCTGTCAAAGTCGTAATTAGCAACCACTAGACCATAATTTTTCAAAAACCAGGCAACGACCCTCGAGGTACGACCGTTAAAAAGTAGAACCCAACCAATTCCAGAATGTGTGCCGAATTTTTCCGCACCTTTAAATATCTGTAGTTGATAGTCGACGAGTCAACCCGAAAAGTGTTGGAGGAGTTGACCATAGCACACTTGAGTTGATTCTGGAGTGAATTTTTTTGTTTTGTTATGGAAGTGTCGAAGTGCTGCACCTTGTGTCTCAATGCAGCACTTCGACACTTCCATAACAAACCTAATAGTGTTGAACAAGGAGCAACATAATTTCTTAGGTAGCATCAGAGCAAATCTCTCAACATGTAAAGCTTACCGACTTCCCCCGTCATCCTCCTTCGCGCATCGCACTTCTCAGGATAGGCGCGTTTGGCAGCGCTGTTTTATTTATGTTGCTTTCGTGAATACGCATCGCGCAACCGTACTAAACGTATAAAGAAACTTAGACGAACACTGAAGGAGGGTATATATAAAGAAATGCTCATAGTGCTTGTCGCAGCAACACATTACTGGAGAGCAATTTATCAGCAGGTTAGCCGAGATCCGATCGCGCTCAGCACCAAGTCGACTGAAGTCAAACACTGCATACGGCAGAGTTACAAAAGCGCATGAAAACCAAAGCACGACAAAGCGAGCAGCAGTTCGGGTTCTGTGCAAAAGCCCTCACCCGCTCTGTATAACGACATAATGAGTAGGGTGCTGTATGATGCCAAAACAGGCATCATATGCTTACACTAGAGAGCGATACAATAACGCACACGTCTCCTTTGGCCATGAAATTTCATTTTATATAAACGCATCATCCTCTTCAAATTTTCTGTTTCAGGCTGCGGAAAACAGCTCGAATTGTACAGCGGCTGACCGTCCGAAAATATCGACAAAATAGCTGCGTGCCTTGAGCTTTTACACACGGAAACGCGGTAATACATACATCGATTTAGGAAACTTATTTGTTTCGGTCAATTTTTCTCATTTTGTTATTGTTAAATCGCACGATTTCGAAATATGTTGCTTCTAGCACAACCCTCTTCACTTAGCTTTTGGAAGTGGTTAGAACTCTCGTCACGTTCGCAGATGTTACCTGGGTGACCTTATTTGGAATAATTACAGACAGATGCGCGTCCGATTTCGATGCATTCGATTCATAACTCTGCGACGCGCCTTAATGCAGACATGCAGCGGTCGGTCACTCTCATCCCATAAGCTTCCGCGTACTGAGTTAGTTTGTTCAGAAAGAGGACGAATTTTCTCGCAGGTGCCTGGTTGAAGGGAGAGACAATGTAATCCTTTTTGAGCAGTTATTCCGTTGGTTTTAGGCCACGGTGGAACGACGCAGAACGGATGGAAGCAACTAAGAGTGCAGAAGAAAGTAATATGACAAAGTCGATAATACCTCCGCTTACGCTCCATTCCTCTTTCGCTCTTTCTGCTGGTCTTGAACTCTGTTTCTGCTTCGCCTACACTTTTTTTAAGCTTTGAAAACACGCTAAAACTGTCGCTTCACTTCTCGTTGTTCTCTCTCAAAGGAGATAACAAATTTGCAAAGCTTAAGGTTGAGAAATTGCTGGCCGCAACGCCGCATTTGTTGAATCCGTTAATGGAAAAGCTGAATTAGCTTCAGTTGACCGTTTGAAGAGACTAGGTGCCAACATCTGCAAAGCTGGTGTGTGCAAAATACGTTATTGCGAAAGCACCTCAGAGAATCCAGCTAATTATGACCCTCAACCAATACATTATAAGTAATGAGACTATAAGTAATGAGACCTTTGGGTTTTCAAAAAAATGTTAAACCACAGCGAGAAAACGTGATGCTCAAGGCCGGGAATCTTGTGCTTGAGAACCACCTGATTCGAAGAAACCAAGCACCCTCAGGAGAGTATGATGTGATAGCAGCCGTTTTTGCTTTTGGAACAGAGGAAGACATTCCTTCTTGAACAGCGACCGTTTCTTTTGTAATATCCATAGAGATTTTTTCGACGAGTTATACGTCATAATAAGTTTGCAAGGCAGAATGTGAGTATAACAACTCAGAGTTCATACGACCAGCATGAGCTGATGGGTTTATAAAGCCAATAATGCGCCATATAGGCGTGGTGAGGAAGCTCAACTACGAGAACTGAAGCGTTATGCAACAAGCAAAGGAACATCTAGTAGCGCTACGCTTGATGAACACCAGTTGTGCAGTATCTCATCGAATTCATTCGACATTTCAGCACAAAGCCTGAACCATCGAGAAAATGATGCAGATAAAAGGGTCATGACAAATGCAACAGCATCATATTCGGATCGCCATTGCAATTTTATAGATAAAAGAAAGTCGACTTATCGAAGTTATAAGTCTCTACTCGCCTTACAAGCACACTGACATGTTAAAACCATATAGTAGACAACAATGAATGAAACATATAGCACATTGATACGCTAAGGAAAACATAAAGAAGATCAACTAGAAATGGGTAGAAACGTTAGTATAACGAAGGGAAACGTTAAACTAAGAAGGAATTAAAATTGTGAAATAACAACTTCTTTGAGATGCGAACGACGGAGGGACGCGTTGGTTTTTTTTTTGAAGCACTCATGGAAACGAACTCCACGAACGAGTCGACCTACTAATGAAATGGCCGAAGCACTCGTCGGTCTTATAATATATTTATAAATCGAAATCAGAGCTTATAATATACTTCGATGATTTCGATTTATAGCACCCACAAATGGTCAGTGTGGCTCAAAGGCGAGTTTCCCCTCCGAACCACCTTTGAAAAATCTCGAAGAGAGTTTCCGACTGCCCACCAGCAGTTTCAAATAAAGGCCTCGAGTTCGTTCACAAATAGGCCTAACGTAAGTCTCAACCAGTTGATTTACTGATTTCCGAACGACACGCCTAATACTTGCTCCAACGCTTGCCGTACAAACGTAATCTTTGATATTCATTTGAAAATACGAATTGTCGAAAAAAAATGTCGCATTGAAATCAGGAGCAGTTGGACTGCGACCAGTGATGATGGGCGAGGTTCGTAGTTTACGCCTAGGGTTTTGAATTCCATTGTGAACGCAGATGAGATATCGCTTTGCAGTTCGGCGCAGGAGGGGGAGGGGATCGGAAAAGGGGGGAATATTTTCCAGACTACGAAACATTCAGATCACTGATATTAATGGTATGAGAAACTTTCACGCTATCAGCGAATAAAGAGCAGGATGTTAGGTGAGATGCAATCAGGAAATCGCTCATTCTAATGCAAGTTAATTTTGGCATTAAATTGGAAATGGTGCTACGTCAAAATTCTTTTTAAAATCAACTACGCAGTGCCGACAAATTTCTTGAAAAGACGGCTTAGTTTCAACAGCTGCTTCGATGACATATAAAGAAAGAATCATCCAGCAAAAACTCTACTCCCTCCGTCTTTCGAACGGATCATCTTCGTGCAAATTTGATATGGCATCGCTGTGAACGGACACCTAAGAATACGACACAATGACGACCACCATTGAGCTGCTCGATGCAAATCGGAATGAGATCAAATTGACTGACTTATTCGAGAGCGACCCTTTGCTGCTTTTGAACACTCAATATCTGAACTTGGTTTGACGCATACTCCTATGAGAATTGCGGTTTGCTCCGGGGCAACCCCATAGCTCTTATGAAATCAATACCTTTTGCAAGAGCCGAATCACGATTGCCGTGCAGTTCTCCCTTTATCACTGAGGCGAACTAAACTGCAGTAAGTGGATTCCCGGCTGCTTCCCCGACGGATCGCCAGCAGGCCGACCACCAGGCGTTCCGAAACTGGTGAAAACAATCATGCGTGGACGTGGTTGTCAGCTGCATCGATACGAGATTACATTTGCCCTGGCATCCCTTTGGATTTACGAAATAGAACCGCAGTAGTGGAGCTCAGTTTTGAAACGAAATGAAATGAATTTATTAACTGCTTGGAGAAATAAACGCCATCGCGAACGCATACGATGAGGAGTATAAAAACAAACACACAAGAACTCCTTAGGGAATCAGAAAGACATGTAGAACATCACAGGTAGGTACTTAAAGGACGAGAGCAATTGTCTTCCCATTCGTTCTTCCTCGTCGAAAATGACCGGATTTTGTGTTTAGTAGATATTTCATTTCTGAGTAGACCACATTTTCCTGTAATATGCCTGAATATTTTTGTGAAGGAGTCGTTGTGCATACAGAACGGCCCGTTCCAATTCTTTGTCGACGGCCGCTTGCGTACGTCGTAATAAACGATCACCCTTGAGGGTCTAATTTCAATATCCTTCGATGCATACGATTTTAATATTTCTAGCCGTCGTTAATATTACGGCCAACGCTATTGTCAGAAGGGCGCTTCGGTCTTGACATATGCTCTTTGAAGCAACCTTCGCTTTCACATTAATGGACCCTGTTGTAACCAACCATTTTTTCGGCTTCAATCGCTACTATTGTTATAATTAGTAGTTGCAGTGTGTTTCAGATGTTTAAAAATGCAAAGGAAACAGAAACATAGTGCAAGATAAGCAGAAAGAGAGAAAGAAGGATGAAGCCTCATCGAAGGTATTATCGACTTTGTCATATTACTTTCTTCTGCACTCTTAGTTGCTTCCATCCGTTCTGCGTCGTTCCACCGTGGCCTAAGACCAACGGAATAACTGCTCAAAAAGGATTACATTGTCTGTCCCTTCAACCAGGCATCTGTGACAAAATTCGTCCTCTTTCTGAACAAACTAAGTCAGTACGCGGAAGCTTATGGGATGAGAGTGACCGACCGCTGCATGTCTGCATTAAGGCGCGTCGCAGAGTTATGAATCGAATGCATCGAAATCGCACGCGCATCTGTCTGTAATTATTCATCATCACAAATAAGGTCACCCAGGTAACCTTATTTGTGATGATAAGGTTACCTGGGTGACCTTCTAGTGACGAGAGTTCTAACTACTTCCAAAAGCTAAGTGAAGAGGGTTGTGCTAGAAGCAACATATTTCGAAATCGTGCGATTTAACAATAACAAAATGAGAAAAATTGACCGAAACAAATAAGCTGTAATTATTCATCATCACAAATAAGGTCACCCAGGTAACCTTATTTGTGATGATAAGGTTACCTGGGTGACCTTCTAGTGACGAGAGTTCTAACTACTTCCAATTCGTCCTCTTTCTGAACAAACTAAGTCAGTACGCGGAAGCTTATGGGATGAGAGTGACCGACCGCTGCATGTCTGCATTAAGGCGCGTCGCAGAGTTATGAATCGAATGCATCGAAATCGCACGCGCATCTGTCTGTAATTATTCATCATCACAAATAAGGTCACCCAGGTAACCTTATTTGTGATGATAAGGTTACCTGGGTGACCTTCTAGTGACGAGAGTTCTAACTACTTCCAATTCGTCCTCTTTCTGAACAAACTAAGTCAGTACGCGGAAGCTTATGGGATGAGAGTGACCGACCGCTGCATGTCTGCATTAAGGCGCGTCGCAGAGTTATGAATCGAATGCATCGAAATCGCACGCGCATCTGTCTGTAATTATTCATCATCACAAATAAGGTCACCCAGGTAACCTTATTTGTGATGATAAGGTTACCTGGGTGACCTTCTAGTGACGAGAGTTCTAACTACTTCCAATTCGTCCTCTTTCTGAACAAACTAAGTCAGTACGCGGAAGCTTATGGGATGAGAGTGACCGACCGCTGCATGTCTGCATTAAGGCGCGTCGCAGAGTTATGAATCGAATGCATCGAAATCGCACGCGCATCTGTCTGTAATTATTCATCATCACAAATAAGGTCACCCAGGTAACCTTATTTGTGATGATAAGGTTACCTGGGTGACCTTCTAGTGACGAGAGTTCTAACTACTTCCAATTCGTCCTCTTTCTGAACAAACTAAGTCAGTACGCGGAAGCTTATGGGATGAGAGTGACCGACCGCTGCATGTCTGCATTAAGGCGCGTCGCAGAGTTATGAATCGAATGCATCGAAATCGCACGCGCATCTGTCTGTAATTATTCATCATCACAAATAAGGTCACCCAGGTAACCTTATTTGTGATGATAAGGTTACCTGGGTGACCTTCTAGTGACGAGAGTTCTAACTACTTCCAATTCGTCCTCTTTCTGAACAAACTAAGTCAGTACGCGGAAGCTTATGGGATGAGAGTGACCGACCGCTGCATGTCTGCATTAAGGCGCGTCGCAGAGTTATGAATCGAATGCATCGAAATCGCACGCGCATCTGTCTGTAATTATTCATCATCACAAATAAGGTCACCCAGGTAACCTTATTTGTGATGATAAGGTTACCTGGGTGACCTTCTAGTGACGAGAGTTCTAACTACTTCCAATTCGTCCTCTTTCTGAACAAACTAAGTCAGTACGCGGAAGCTTATGGGATGAGAGTGACCGACCGCTGCATGTCTGCATTAAGGCGCGTCGCAGAGTTATGAATCGAATGCATCGAAATCGCACGCGCATCTGTCTGTAATTATTCATCATCACAAATAAGGTCACCCAGGTAACCTTATTTGTGATGATAAGGTTACCTGGGTGACCTTCTAGTGACGAGAGTTCTAACTACTTCCAATTCGTCCTCTTTCTGAACAAACTAAGTCAGTACGCGGAAGCTTATGGGATGAGAGTGACCGACCGCTGCATGTCTGCATTAAGGCGCGTCGCAGAGTTATGAATCGAATGCATCGAAATCGCACGCGCATCTGTCTGTAATTATTCATCATCACAAATAAGGTCACCCAGGTAACCTTATTTGTGATGATAAGGTTACCTGGGTGACCTTCTAGTGACGAGAGTTCTAACTACTTCCAAAAGCTAAGTGAAGAGGGTTGTGCTAGAAGCAACATATTTCGAAATCGTGCAATTTAACAATAACAAAATGAGAAAAATTGACCGAAACAAATAAGCGTTCAGAATGGGTTCACATATTACCATATTCTCGTGAACAGAAGCCGGGGCCTCTATTATTTCGATATTCTCGGAGGGCAGATCACTACGCAACTGAAGCACAGGTTTTTAGCAACTTTGAACAAAAACTTTAAATAGAATGTTGTTTATACAATACACGAAAGTTCTTCGCTAAAAAGTTTATGCTTTGTCGTATCGCTTTTTGGTATAATCCTGTGATACCTGTTTTGGCACCTTACTTATTACATCACTATTCGAGAATGGATAGACGTTTTGGCACAAATGGGTAAACGTTTTGGCACAAAAACCGAAATATTCCTTGCTCTACCTTGCTTTTGTAATTATGCGCTTTGGTCAGTTTGCAACATGCGAAGCCTGTGGAGACCACATTTGGCACATGCAAATGTGTAGACGCTATATAAATGTATTGCGCGCACTCAGAAAAAAAAACTATCAAAACCACCAAACAAAGAGGGCTAAAAAAATTTTGCGACTCAGGATCAAGAAAAAAGAAATGCACATGTGGTGTAAAATAGGAAAGGAGCGCGCATATGATGTTCAGTAACTAAACGAAGAAGGGGCTAGAGATGAG
>JPKZ01001279.1:433392-459275 GCA_000803305.1 Toxocara canis
TTTACAACAAATGAAGCGAACAGCTTCAGTTGACGCTAAGTAAGCATAAAAAGAAAATGAATGTGCTCGCTTTTTGCTTCGATGCTCTGCCCAAATGTGACAATATAGACACATGGAGTTGAAAAGGCACTTGCTAATAAAAATCACATCTCAAATATGGCAAGTCAGATGGTACTGACAGCGCCATCGGGCGATTCTTCTGGGTTGCGCTAAATGTTGGCCGTCAAGATGGCCGGGTCATGGACTTTCGGTCTAACGCTGAATCTGTAAGCCTACTTTTGGCAAAGGATATGGTACGTTCGGTGGCTAATGAACGCGGATGCAATATAAGGCGTTTGAGTGCTCCCAGCATAATCGCGACCGGATGATGTGGTGGCATTTAAGTGAGCTGGATGAAGTAAATGCCAAAGGCAAACTTGCATTTTGGCAAATACCTCTGTACGCTTTCACATCGATTATTTGCCACAACCACATGTGAGAATATTATCTGTTGTGGCCTAAGAAGCTTCACTACTTTTCTGCCCACTTGCGCTTTCATATGGCTGCCATCCAGAAATTGTTGTTTAAGCAACGTTGACCCTAAACATCCTCAAAAATCTCTTTATTGATTTCCGTATAGGTTGAGCAAGCATAAATTCCTTCCAATCGCCATTGCTACTTCTTTTGCTTCACCTTTTGAAAGCTGCGATTCCGTATTAAAAACGCGTTACGTTTTCAAAAAAAAAATTAACAAAATGGCATTGCTTTCAATGAGAGATGAAACGTTCGCTATTTTTCCAGTTAAACGCGCTATGGGAATTGTCATCTTTTTCTTTCTTTTTTTTTTTTTTTTTTTACGAACGAAGCACTCGGGAAAGTGAATGAAACCGTGTTTTGTTCTGCTCGCCGATGTGACCGTTAAAGAAATGCTTAGTTCTCTTTTCTCCTTCGTAGAGCATTTAGACGCCCACTCGAAGAAAAATGCATTCAAACATCTTCGCAGTGGAAAAAAAAAGCTTTTGTTTTGTACTCATTTTCTACGAATAATCATCACATGCAAAGCATTTTTGCTCTTTTTTCCTCTAAACATACTTTAAATAACGCAATGAAATGGCGCACGTTGACTGATATGAAAAGCGAGAAAGCTAGCAACGAAGTTGGGTGAGCTCAAAAAGTACAGAAGTGTACGAAGGTAAGGAAGGCAACTTAGGCGGGGAAAAGGGAAAACCCTTCGGGAACTGGCTAAAAACATTCATACAAACCGAATAGCATGAACACTATCGAAGAGCAATTAACGTGCGGAAACTCTCATCTAAAATCGGTTTTTAGAGGCAGAAAACAGAGATACTGAAATCCTTATGGGATGCAAATTAAATAACGAAGTTATAATGAGCGGTTTTTAAGGTCCGCATTGGAACAGTCTGCATAAACCGATTGCTTGCTGCACTCGAATTAATTTCAAAATTCTGTTCAGTCGTAAAGTCAACGAAGAACTTGGCTGGGAAAGGATTGCATCGTTCAGCTTTGCTCGCTTAGAATAACTTTTTAAAACATAGTTGCTTCACAATTTTCACGCTGTCAGCTATGATAAGGTGCAGAATTTTGGCAACCATTCGGGTGAAAAAACAGCCGTCGTTTTTGTCGGACGATTCTGTCGGCTAGTCGCTGCACCAAACAGCTGTGATTTCCGGAAAAGAAAAGTGCAGCAAACAGCTACAGCTCTATAAACATGACAATAAGACTACTACTGCCAAAGAAATGACTCTTCCTGCAGAAACCGTCATAGCTTTAAAAAAAATCTTTTACTCAGTTCAGCAACTTCGGCATGTGGCCTTTTGGAACAAACCTTGGCGATCAGCTCCGACCTGTTTTTACGAGATCTGTGCGTAAAGGTGCTTGCTCGTCACCATGCAGTAGCGCTGACCGTTACCTCATATCCTGCGCTAATTTGCATTCTCTATGTTGTGTTCCAGTGGCCTGTTATATTTTTGAGCCACTCGCGTTGAAGCGTTCGTCAAATGCACTTATTTCAGCAGTGTTCTCAAAATTCTCTGGCCGGGTCCAAAAAAAATGAGACAAATAAACCAAAGTTTGGCTCAACAGAAATCTAAGAAAACAGGCTAAAATTGCCAAGATAATTTTCGTATTGTTTAGTCACACTTTAGGAAGCATTTTATGAAGCACTGATATCGGTTACCTGTAGGCAGTACTTCCACACTAACAAATGTTGGTAAGCCTGCAACGATGGGGCCGACATTTCTGGACTAGTGACATATTTAATACTGAGAATGAAAATGTTGAGAGACGAAACATGCGTCTGGTAAACTCGGTTAACTATTGAAGAGGAGCATGCACAAATCGATGAACTAAACTGCGCTTCGTATCACAAAGGCGAAATAAGTTAGTTATACAGTGTTTGGTTCCCCCACTGAAACTCTTTTGGACCGCAGCATTGCGCGCCTGAGAATTTTCATCACAGGTTGTTCCTTCCCTATGCAGTTAAACACTTCCGGTGTCACCTGTACATACGGTAGACAAATAATTCAGTAATCGCTGAGCAACTGACCTCAAACTTGTTCGAGAAAGAGACTAAGAAACTTCAGCCAAACGAAGGAATTTTTTCTACCATAGTTCTCCGTAACTAAGAACCTTCCAAAAAAACCACAGTGTTGCAAGAAATTTGCTCAAAGTCGAGTAATCCAAACAAACTGTTGCTTAGTTTGATGATTGTTTTAAGAGGCAGCATAGAAGAATTTTAGAAGAATTTTACTTCGACAATCTAGCCGAGTTATCGATTAAGCTGAGGAGTGATAAAGAAAGTGCAGTAAATACAAAAACTTGCGAATTCGTGCCCTGAAGGCAAACAAGAAGGTCAACAGACAAGCCGAAGATTGACGTGCATTAAGATAACTGTGACGTATTGGTAGAGCTTATCAGGCTTAGGGTAACCGAGCATAGCGATTGGAACAGCCAGTGTTCTCGCAATGTTTACGAACTATACACTTGCCCTGACTTTAAGAATATTTATTGCTGCATTCAACGGCATCATTTAATTTTGGAAGGCTGGAAAAAAAAGCAGAGGAAATGGCAAATGATTGCATAACATCCTATTTTTCATCAGGTGCTGTGATCTTCGAACCAAACCCCTTTTTTGCACTACGAATATCCATTTTAAATATGCTTAAGTGGTGGCCACACCAGCGCATGCATATATATGTCTCTGTCTGCCCGGTGTTTTCAATTCAGCATCCACACAGCTGGAGCCGTGAAATTCGCTCACATCGATTAATGAAAGTAACGTTGAAAGTACTTATTAACGTTTAAAGTAGTTACAGTCAGTTTGATATGCCTATAATTTAGTCAAGTTTAAGACAACATGCATATATATATATATATATATATATTTGTTGATGGTTGAGGCACATTCCATTTTTACGCGATCTCGCAATTTTACACTCGTAAAGCGCATTATGGCAGTGTCGTGTATGTGCGTGAGTATGCACATATTGTTTCGACTCTTTGGTGCGCATTTCAAGGTATTCACGCCAAAAACCTTAACATGACTCTTCCATCTGTAAATTAATAAATAAGAAAAAGTCTGTTAGCAAGACGGTTGGATCGCGCCCACAATCTGTGCGTAAGGTGCTTGCTCGTCACCATGCAGTAGCGCTGACCGTTACCTCATATCCTGCGCTAATTTGCATTCTCTATGTTGTGTTCCAGTGGCCTGTTATATTTTTGAGCCACTCGCGTTGAAGCGTTCGTCAAATGCACTTATTTCAGCAGTGTTCTCAAAATTCTCTGGCCGGGTCCAAAAAAAATGAGACAAATAAACCAAAGTTTGGCTCAACAGAAATCTAAGAAAACAGGCTAAAATTGCCAAGATAATTTTCGTATTGTTTAGTCACACTTTAGGAAGCATTTTATGAAGCACTGATATCGGTTACCTGTAGGCAGTACTTCCACACTAACAAATGTTGGTAAGCCTGCAACGATGGGGCCGACATTTCTGGACTAGTGACATATTTAATACTGAGAATGAAAATGTTGAGAGACGAAACATGCGTCTGGTAAACTCGGTTAACTATTGAAGAGGAGCATGCACAAATCGATGAACTAAACTGCGCTTCGTATCACAAAGGCGAAATAAGTTAGTTATACAGTGTTTGGTTCCCCCACTGAAACTCTTTTGGACCGCAGCATTGCGCGCCTGAGAATTTTCATCACAGGTTGTTCCTTCCCTATGCAGTTAAACACTTCCGGTGTCACCTGTACATACGGTAGACAAATAATTCAGTAATCGCTGAGCAACTGACCTCAAACTTGTTCGAGAAAGAGACTAAGAAACTTCAGCCAAACGAAGGAATTTTTTCTACCATAGTTCTCCGTAACTAAGAACCTTCCAAAAAAACCACAGTGTTGCAAGAAATTTGCTCAAAGTCGAGTAATCCAAACAAACTGTTGCTTAGTTTGATGATTGTTTTAAGAGGCAGCATAGAAGAATTTTAGAAGAATTTTACTTCGACAATCTAGCCGAGTTATCGATTAAGCTGAGGAGTGATAAAGAAAGTGCAGTAAATACAAAAACTTGCGAATTCGTGCCCTGAAGGCAAACAAGAAGGTCAACAGACAAGCCGAAGATTGACGTGCATTAAGATAACTGTGACGTATTGGTAGAGCTTATCAGGCTTAGGGTAACCGAGCATAGCGATTGGAACAGCCAGTGTTCTCGCAATGTTTACGAACTATACACTTGCCCTGACTTTAAGAATATTTATTGCTGCATTCAACGGCATCATTTAATTTTGGAAGGCTGGAAAAAAAAGCAGAGGAAATGGCAAATGATTGCATAACATCCTATTTTTCATCAGGTGCTGTGATCTTCGAACCAAACCCCTTTTTTGCACTACGAATATCCATTTTAAATATGCTTAAGTGGTGGCCACACCAGCGCATGCATATATATGTCTCTGTCTGCCCGGTGTTTTCAATTCAGCATCCACACAGCTGGAGCCGTGAAATTCGCTCACATCGATTTATTACCGTTAATGAAAGTAACGTTGAAAGTACTTATTAACGTTTAAAGTAGTTACAGTCAGTTTGATATGCCTATAATTTAGTCAAGTTTAAGACAACATGCATATATATATATATATATATGTATATATATATATATGTCTCCATGCGACAAGGAAACTGTTGCCCGAACATTTACAGGTATGGCGATAGTACTGCATAAAATTGCATGGATTTGTTGATGGTTGAGGCACATTCCATTTTTACGCGATCTCGCAATTTTACACTCGTAAAGCGCATTATGGCAGTGTCGTGTATGTGCGTGAGTATGCACATATTGTTTCGACTCTTTGGTGCGCATTTCAAGGTATTCACGCCAAAAACCTTAACATGACTCTTCCATCTGTAAATTAATAAATAAGAAAAAGTCTGTTAGCAAGACGGTTGGATCGCGCCCACAATACGTTTGGACGGCCTCAAAGGGCAGCATGAGAAGACCAACGCGGTTGGTTGGCTCAGCATCGAGCTTCGGCGGGCAAACCTCCAAACAACACTGCTGCCTATGTGTTTCATACATTTTCGGAAATGGTAAGACGTACTTTTCCGCTTTTGGGCAAATTTGTACTTCGGAAAGCGCATTATGGTGCACATATGCGTAAGCATTGAGTGAAGTCGTCATTGCAAATTAACGGAAACGTATGTTATGAAATGACGAAAAGGATAACCGTAGGAATAAAAAAAGATTGCAAAAAACCCTTGTAGTGACCACCATAAGAGATTGTGTTAAGCACAATTAAATGCAGGGACAGAAGATCGAACAGAAACAGGAGCAGTCGGAAACAAAGGCGGGGAAAAAAAACTCTAAAAATTGGTTGCCCTTTAGAAGAGGCAACTGTTGAAGCGCATCAGAGCATAGCTTTTCTGGGATCGAATCTGCAGCAAGTGTTTTTGTTCAGTTTCGATGTGCGAAATCTTCCTGAGATTTCGCACATCGAAACTGTCCGTCGCACAATTTCGCACATCGCACACACACAATTTGCACATTTCAAAATTATTTATTCCATTTCGTCCTTCCTTTTCTAGTCCTTCATTTGTTTTTACCCCTCATGAGTTTGTAGATATCGAGATAAACAAGCGCTGATTACCTACCATCCGCTCACAGCTAACCAAGAAATTCGTTCGCATACGATTTTATAATCAGCTAAGGAATATCAGTGTAGGTTTGCATGAACAATTCAAAAATCGAATGAGCACGAGTGGCACGCCTCATCGGATAGCCCATTACCGAATTGTTGTCGCTGTAGTAAAAGAAATAAGAAATAACAAAAGTACATCGAATACGTAGCAACATTTACGTTTCGACAACTTGCAGTCTCGATGAATCGCCTAGCGAACTGATCAGGTGATCGCGCATGAGAAAACACCAAAACACTAATTTCGGTAGCGTTCGTTTTGTCGCTATCCTCATTAGCGTTTTCGGCAAGAAAACATCTGCAGGATAGGATATGACGGTTTCGTATTTTGGTTAATTAATGATGCTACTTAGGAGAGTAATGAAGAATAATTGGGCGACTGGTAAACAATAACAACACGATGTGTGAAATCTTACCGCGCATAGAATGGTGTGAAATTTTACATATCATCGAGGGCAATTCGGTAACATCTTATTTACTTTTCTTTTATATTTCACACTTTATCAATGGCCTTCTTAACGGTAATGCACTAGAACGAATAGACGCAAGTCTGTATGAAATACTCATTTCAGTTCACAACCAATTTCACCAAACAAAATGCATACTAAACAGTAGAATATGGACGAATTCTATTTCATTTTATTGTTTGCAAAGCAGTTCGGCGGAATTCCCGCGGCATATCTTGTACACTATCGATCAAGAAAAAACGTAAGGAGGCCATCAATTTGTGTTTACAAGTTGATTTATTCGTCTCTCGCAAATTTGCTCTCCTTCAAGCCCTACAGATTAGTGTTTTGTGAAATCAACCCAACCCAAAAGTTACCGAAATACTGGACCTTAATATTTGCTTGTTGGTTTTATACCCGCTTGCCGTACATGAGAAATGAATATGATTCTGCTATAGCATTTTTACGAATAAAGGCTGGCTACTGGTGGAAATCTCTATGTAATTTCCAGGACAAGGAACGGAGGCAGCAGCCTGCGCATTGGTCTATACGAATCGTGGCAGACTTCTATATACGGAAATCACCTGCCACTTACTCATGTCTCGTTTCCTGTACTGCACGTGCGATCGTGCGAAATTCCCGAACGTTTTCCGACACCTCACACTTACTTTTGTGAGTGTATGGCAATGCAGCGAGCACACTAGCTTGTCTTCGCAATATTCGCTTTATGCTCACCCAGTTGTGAGAGTTGTTTTCTCTAATCTTTCGCTATTTTGCCATCGGTTACTTGAACGGTATTCATTTGGTATATAGAATTTGAGCAAGACCACGTATTACGCTTGTCACTTTCGTCACGATGTGTTCGTTCTTCATAAGGTATGTGTCTACGCTGTATATGCGCTTGCTTTGTGTACATTTATGTCATGAGGACCTCAGCCATGAGACGATCATGACGCTGACACTTGCGCCATAAGCAGTCCTATTCATCTTTACACATTTCCACACTTTCTTCATGGAAATGTTTCAACGGACAAATGCGGAGAGCGACTGCCGAGTAGAGCAATTGCTAACGTACTACATGTAGTACAAACAAAACGCGCTGTAGGTACGCGTGAGATAGGTGTTGTCCTCATATCTACTTTTCAAAATTCCACAGTGCAGCAATGATTATCTCGCCCAAATCTCGAATCATATGACCACAGGACGCCCATGTCCCTTTTGTTTTAAATTCGACCGTCTGTGAATGCTTTTTCTTATTGCGCATTCAGCATTTTCAAATGGAGAGCAAATATTGCGACAGCTATGCAAACTAGCCAACATACTTCGTATTCCAGGATCGCTTACAATCCGAAAACTTTGAAAGTGAGAGAGAGCGTTTTCAATCAATCGGTCGCAGTAGAGAATGAAATGAAATTTTTGAAAGCAAATTTGCAAGAGTGCCGATCTATCTCATAGAAGCAACAATCCATTACAATCCGTTGTCCTGATTCGCGGAAATGCAAATGGTGCACTTACTCCCTTTTCTTTGGCACACTTCCTCGGAGGTTTCAAACTCCATTAAAGCAATCCTTCTGCCTATTTCATAACCAGTATATTCACCTTGAGATTAAAGCTTTTGCTAATGCGGCCTTACGACCTCTAACCGACTACTTAGGAGGTGGGACACATAGGCTTTACAGTTTCGACGCGAAGTATACAGTCCGTTTGCGTCGTGACAAACACGCTCAAGTGGTATAGTGGAATTAACGTAAGCTCTAACGGATTCTGATTTATACGTGCGTTATTCTCTTGTTTAATTTGTAATGCGCCTCTAAGCCACCCAAATAGTTTTCTTGTGACAAGTCTTCTTAAGTTCTGTTTTCCTGTGCGACACTGGAACTTCTGCACCTGTATTGCCCTCGGTATGGGAAGAATACCTCGCCTTCAAGGTCCTATTGCATGGTTGAGTCTGTTCCGGTCAAACGTACTCCCCGTATAATCCTTCGTTCGCTTCTAGCACTAATACACAGGCGTGCGTCATCCTATAACAAGTTAGGGTGCAATGTATCCTCACATCATAAGTTTATCGTATATCATCTTCTTAACGCTAATTTCTTTCCATCCCACTCGAATCCTCGAGCAACGGCGACCAAATATATTTGGTAGTGCATGCAGGCAGACGTTTGCGAGCATCTCTGTTTACGATCCTTCACTGCGACCATTTACCGATGTTTTTATAATATTGATGTGAACCGAGACTCTCTTCTCTCTTAATCCTCCCAGTCACCTCCCTTCCACCTCTTCTTCTTCTTCCCTACTCCTTCACTGCAGTCCGCCAGAAATTGTGCCCTGCGTCGATCACCTAATAAAAGTTATGACGACCTCTAAGCTGTGTAGTCTTGCTGCGTGCTGCGTTTTTTCCATGATTGACTCTCTGCGGTCTCATCCGACATTGATGGCAGAACTTGAAATTTTAAAAAAAAAGAAGAAATTTCTTTAATGAGATATCGTTACTGAAAACGTCTAGAAACGAAACAAATCGAATGGGATCATTTGGTGAGTCGATAAGGCAAGAGCCATCTCCATCGCCATATAAAAAACAAAAGACGATAACTGAACGCAGAAAGCGCGTCTTTATATCGCAATATTCGTTCATTTCGAAACGTGCCCTTTCACAACACGAAAACTCAACACTGTTCAGCTTTGAGGCGATGTTTTGCGATTCCGCGTTGTTTTCTGGCCATAACTTGTTCAAAACGATTCATTCGTGATTCTGATCTTGCTATTGATTCGTTTTTATTGACACCTGATTCGTTGGTAAGCTGTCTTCGTTATTCTTTTAAGTTACTGGTAAGCAAGTTGGTAACTCAAAATGTTGCGTTAGTAAAGCATTCAAATTATTTTCTCGGCTATTTGCCTTATCATCTCTGCACTTCATTCATTTCGCAACTTCTCTCACCGCTTCGCCGAGAGGCACTGAAAGATTTCTGAAGATGAATTTGTATGTTCTTTCCATTTACTTCCTGCAAATAAACGCTCCTTTTATTATTAACCCCTATTCTTACGTTCTTAAAGTAAGGGAAGCAGGCAGCCAACAAGTCCGGAAGGGTCTAGAAACCAGAAATTTTTCGAACAAAGCCTTAAAAATTTCTGTTCGACTTTCGATGGTTCGCACTTAACCCGACTAAACTGGAATAGACGACGGAGCAACTGCCCATGTGCGACAATGATGGCATCTTGTCATCAAATACTCCATTAAGGATCTGAAGTATATCGGCTCGCTTTCAAATTGAATTCTTTTTTATTATCAGACCTTCTTCCATGCTTTAAGGCCATAAAATCAGTATCGATGAATTTTCGCTGTTGTTTTAGTTTTTGCGTTTATTTTCTAGGTTTTCCCCTTTTTCCGGCAATTCGTGAGGCGGTCATTCCCTATGAAATTGTTTTCTTAAGCTATACATCTTCTTTTCGCAATTCTTACTAAAATATTGCTGTTTTCGCCCCACTCGGCATTTGATCAAACTTGTCGCTTCCGGATTGCTTTTTGAGCGCTCAACTTAGAAAAATAATAATAACAGCATGGCATCAAAATCTTTATAATAGTAAGAAATGGCGTATCGACAGCGAGCTGGATTTTGCAAGACTTACCGCTGTGTCAAACTGAAAATCCTTTTGAAATTTCAGTCAAAAATTTATGTTTCTCCAACAAGAAATTGCTGAACCTTTGCAGTCACTAATGAATTCAATTAGTAAGAAGGGGGAATGCCTTCTTGGAACTGTTTTCCTTGTTCATTTTCGAAACTCCATTTTTTTTTCACCACTCTCCTTTTTGTCATTATTTCAAAAGCATCTGCTTCTGGAGCGCCTAGTGGGGCTTGTCCACAGCAGTATCCCACAGCGTTCTCACGCTGAAGATGACTGACCATCGTACCACTTGTACAGTTCCATAGGAATTTTCAGTACCGCAGAGGGTAGTCAAAATGGTACTGACCATCAGTACCATTTTCAGCACTCCATCAACGGAAGCACCGTTACGCAGAGGGTGGTCAAAAAAATTTTTTGTGATGCGGTGACGGTATTTGAAAAACTTTTGAATGATGTCATCCTTCTCAGTTGCTCAGATAGTACGCGACATTCGGGCCCAGTTGTTATGTAGTTTATTGTTGGGCACAGAGAGTAGAATAGCGAATGTGGTATTTTTCGCGCGAATCCAAAAAATCCTCTAGATTTGAACTTCACAGCAAGATAAGGAGTAGTACGTTTCCACTTGATTAAGCTGAAACTGTACGATAGGTGACGAAGGCTGATTTCAGCATCGCGAACAGAGAATATAGGAAACGTTAAATCGAACTCACAGTAGAACAGCAAAATACGTTCACGTAAGCCAACGAGGATGCGATCCAAAAATGGGAGACATCCTGTTAAATGAGGCCAAAGCCTACAGAACCTAGCTAGTGCCGTATACAACTAGGCATTTCTCGGGGAGTATCTTCTCCTTCATAAATAGATTGCTGCCCTTCACATTTGCATACCTTCACGGCTACGGGTGCTTAATGTTTTTCTAATATATGAAAAGGATACCACTGAGAGGGCTCAGCGAATTTCGATAAGTGCAGTAGTTCGGTACCCAAGGTAACTTAATGGCTTGAAAAACATGAAAGGGAGGATCCCAGCGAATATCTCAAATCGGCATATCCGAAGGGGATACCGTTCACACAACATCAGGAGTTGAGCGGGTTGATTAGAGGAGCACTGATCCGATAATGGAGAGAGTGTGTAGTCGAGATCGGAGATGTTCCCTTTCCCTTCTATGACGATGTGTTCTTCACGAAGACCGCGGTCGGACGTCATGTTGAACGGTTGAAAGCAAGTGATGTACTGCTTACACGCGGCTTTCTTATCTGAATCGTCATCAAAATGTAACAGTTTCCCATGCATCCGTTTGTTTGTTCACGTCCGCACAGGACCATTTTTTCCATCTTATCAGGTGGCTTCAAAAATGCTCGTTTTTCTGTGTATTACTTTTCATCACTTGGCTCCTTCTAAAATCCTGACTCATGCAGTGTTCGTTAAGTTGAGCGTGCAATCTTCCGTGAACCATGCCTTTAGGAGTGCACGTTTTTTGGCTTCTTTTGCTCATGCGGACTTCATATGCGACATATCGATAATCTACGGTCGAATTCAAGCCCGATTCTAATCACATTAGTGCGTTCCACATGAAATATTCACTGCAAAATGTGTTTTTTTAAACTGAACATCGCGGTAAACATGGTTTGGCATAGCCGTAAGGAACCTCCCAAACAGATTGATACTATCAGTCATCCGTCTGTTGTAGGGCATCGAAATTTCAATCGCATGGCAACAGTAGTAGATGTGATCGATATTCACGCAGCCGACGATGAGACGTTCCCCTTAATGTTCCTGTCGATTACAGCTCAAGTTTGAAAAGAATCTGAAAATGGACTCCTTTAACACAAATTGATTTTAGGACGCTTACGAGCATCGCGGAAAGTTTAATATGTACTGCTCTATTAAGCTTTTGATAAGTGAATTTCAGCTTTATCATAAATCTACTTATAGGTAAGTAACGCAGCAGTCGTCTTATTGCTGAAGAGTTGCCATTATCAATTAGAATGTCTGATTTTTTGGACTAGAGAGTGCTCCAAGCAAAACTTTTCAGTGAACATAAGGTCTCCTACGCTTCTCAAATTCCCTCGTAAGGTTCAGGCGTTCGGGTTTTTTGTCTTTCTAGGCCTTTCTGTATGCTTTTTTGTGCGGCGAGGAAGCATCACTGAACTTTTCCGTTCGTGTGCATTCAAGCAAATATGTTACTGCTTTCTTCGTGTGGCCAAAAATAGGAGGTTGCCTTTCAACCTGTCCCATGGTTGCTATTTATGGAACACAGGTGCTAGTGAAAAGGAAGCTGCAACTTTGCAGCGGTGCTAACGGCAGAACTACTTGACGGTTTCTTTGCTATACCTGGATCTTGATAAACTACAACATCGGGAAAACCCAACCCAAACGTGGAGGAGGACAAGCTCCTCAGCAGGGAAGATATGGCAAAAGGGACAGCCAAAATGGAAGAAAAAGAAAACTAAAATTTCGTTGCCATGGAACTGCTACCATTATTCAATATAATAAACGAAGGGTTAAGGTTGTTTTAAAAAACAGGCAGCGAACAACAACCGGCCTGCTATCTATTCATCCGACTTCTTTTTTTGCGCCTCCAAGCTCTTCAAACGATGCGTACATTCGCAGATTGATCGTGCACTTTAATCAGCTCTGCCGAGCTGCTGACATACATTTCATAGGAGATTCTCCATCACAACGATACTCGCGAGTTATGTGAACACCTTCTTATAAACATGGAGAATAATAGTCTTAACTGCATTGTACAACGGTTGTCGAGAAGTAATACCGTAAACCCTCACAACATCCTGTAGACCATCAATGATAGAGCCAAACAGGATGATAAACTTATAAAGCTCTTACAAAGCCATTTCTTAAATAGGAAAAAATATGAACGCTAGGTGAGGATGGGACCTCAAAAGCGAAACAAATCGCTCTTTGCATCCGGGGAGAGGCGAACTCCTCTTTCACTTTTCGCCTGTTTATTTTCGAGCGTAAATGAAGTCGGGACACATCGGAAAATGCTGCTTCTCACAAATAACGATGGCCGAACATGGAACATGTTGGCAAAAGATGGAACGAAAATAAATCACAAAACATTTAAAAGAAATGCGAAAGATGCAAATAAACGGGTCTAAAGCTGTCATCAGCAGATTTGGAGAAACGCAGACTATACGGCGCTTAACTGTTTGACTCACTTTGACGAACTGCGCGAAGAAGTACCCGTCAAAAATTGCACCGGCGATCTAAGCTCGCACCTAAACGGTGGGTAGCTGGATCTTCCAAAACCACTTTGAAAATTATACGCGTTCCTGCTTAAACCTTCTTTGTTATACGAAGACGGCTGTGAATATGAAATACACAACCATGCTGATTACCGCGTAATTGACCCCTTGAATCAGGCAGTACAATGGGATAATCTTAAAAAGGATCGCGACCACTTGCAAACCACTCAACCAGAATCACTAAAAATCGCATAAAATTCCAACTCACTGATAAAAACAATGCCCACTACATCCACAGTAATAACTAAATAGATCAGCTCGATGCGAAATTAAACGAAAAAAGCCGAAGGCCGATCCTGGTGCAAGATATACTCTTATGCGATAAATTGCGGCCAGAAAAGAGTGCGATACGAAGCAAGTGCAACACTTAAGGCACTGTTACGTTTGCGCAGAGTAGCGTTACGTTTCATTATTTTTGCATTGTTAAACATTGCATCTGCAAGTGGAATGATCCTCACGAAGGGATGTGATCCTCGTGATGTGGTTGTTTCTCTTTGTACAGTCATATAAACGCAGTTCGTGCCTGTCGACTCAATGAAGCGTAGTTTATGGCATTTCGAGGCTCCCTGCAATCATTTGAAAGGATTTTCGATTTCCTGAATGATTTTTTTGGCACAGAAAAGAAAAAAAAACTTCGGGAAAGGGCTAGTCATGGCGATATTTTTATTGCCTCTAGTTTCACACTGCTATGGGCGGAAATTTGACCTCTGATGGCGCCAAACGTGGCAAATTACAGCGAACATAAAAAGGCTCGACTTATGCATTCCTGCACAAGAAATGGAAAATAATGGAAAAATCGGCTGGAAGCGATGACACCAGTAAATTGGCTTCAACAGTTGCAACAGCTTCACCTCTCGAACAAACCTCTTGACCATAGCTAATCCGCCGTGGGCGTCAAAAGTAATATGAACAAGGAAAAGCTGTATAGGCCTCATCGGGAGTGGCAACTGAAACAGCATTAAAATGGTGGTAGCCCGAGCTACGAAGTAATTTCCAAGCATGCTGCTTCTACTTGTACATTTAACTGCCGGCATGCCCAGAGGTTTCTTTGTCATTAAACGGGCATTGATATGCTGTATTAAACATGAAACAAGAAATGGCTTGGGCTATATTGCTATAGACACCGAATAAGTGCTCATTAGCAAAGAAAACTCTCTGTGCATTGAGCGTCCTGCGTTTATCAAAGCGCTATAACTAATACTGCAGAAACCATATATCGCGCTTGCCCCCTGCCGTGTACTTCCATTTGCTGCGTTTGTTGTTTCTTGCTTTTCACGTCATACGTTGTTTTCTTCTCACTTTTGTTGCTCGCTTCCACCGACGAGATCTCGTTTCTCCCGTAGGTGGCGTTTTAAATGTTATCATCCATTTTGCCCTCCCCAACATTATTCAATATTTACAGCTAAGGAACACACGTTCACAACAATAGCGACCATCCATAGCTGGTGTATTTAATTTCGAAAATGCTCAACCGAGGATTACGAAATCTGATAAGCGTAAGATGATATCCTATACCAATTTTCAAGTCAAGTATAGACGCTTCCGATGGAGATATCAACAGTTGAGAACTGCTGGTAAAAAAGCGCATATCCAAAAACTGACTCCTCATTTCAAACCGATCGAGTTGATATTTAAGCCGAAAAAACACAAATTTTTGTTACAGTTCATTTACAACGAATTGTTTATCTCCGGCCAGCACCGCCTCATTACCATATTCTGGACTCGCATAATCGGTTGATTATATGAGCACAATCGTCATTATCGGTGCAGTTCCCTCAAATACATTCCATTCCCACCTGTTTCGTATTCTTCTCGAATCTCTACGCAAGTCTCTTGCAGGTTTTGAGGAATCTTTTCTAGGCTAAATATAATAGAAGAACGAGGAAGATGTTGGTGCCCGTCTCCATGACTCAGAAAAGTATGGTGATGGTCGCGCAGATCGCATAGCATGTCACTTTGCAGCATGTAAAGTGTTCGTTACTAACAACAGCAATGCATGACATTGTCACGTCCTCCCTTAATAAAATCAGCACCGCAAAAGTTTTTTCGAAAAGAAAGTCATAGGGTTGGATGGCTAGCTTATAAGGCTTAAACGTCTCCCAATTTTGAAACAGTCCACATTCTGGAGTATGCAAAAAAAGTCGTTAAGTCAATCATGTCTCCGGTAACAGCGGTTCGCCTCAACGTAAAATGAGCGACTAACCGAATGAGTTCTAACTGAACATGTAAGTAATTTTGGCTCTCCCATTCTCGACTTTTCAATTATCGTTGTGTCTTCATCAACGGGCCTCTCGGTTGCTGACAAATAAAAGATTCCATCTGATTTTAAGGGCACTCATCGGTTCGTACACAATCACCCACATAGGACGGTGGCTGTTGTTCGTTATGCGTTGCAAAACTGCATTCACAAAACGCGTTATGGTGATTGTATGTCTGAGCAGTCAGAATAATCGAAGAAACTTTCCTTGAAAGCTCCCCAACATTTCGTGGAAGTAATCTTCTCGCCTGGTAATTTTCTTGCAAATTATACCTATACTTGTTCCTTAAAAATACTCAATAAAGATATTGCAAATAGCGTGTTCTATGCAGGTTTAGTTGCAAAAATACTCTACAGATGCAAATTGAATTTGTGCATTAGTAGTAATTGATTTCATGTGTGCGATCGATGCATGACAATCTTTTCTTTCAGATTGCCGTGCTATCAACTGTGGCACTCAGCTCAAAACCGTGTAAGTGTAGTGATAAGTACTATTTTTTTAAATCGGCGCTACGCGTCTCATATGCGAGTATGAACATCGTTGTCAGATTTTTCGCTTAGCACTCCACATTTCGTCACTATCAATTTTAAAAATAGCATATGCTATCTAGTCCGTATCTTCGTAATGTGATTCCGTTGAGAAATCCACGCGATCATTCAACTACACTGCGCCGATTGGCGGCAAACGGTTAAACATTTCAATTCATTATTACAGAATTCGATATACGTAAGTTTTGAAAGCCCAGAAGTAAAGTGACAAATATTTTATTCTAAACTCGTTTCGCAAAGTGGTCGCCGAATATGCAAGCAGAGCGATACATTTTTTCAATGTATCGATGGAAAAGAAAATTATGTTGAAATGAGCCATCCACGAATCTTGGCATTCGTTTTTAGCTGTTTTTCGACAAAGTAAGAGACGATTCCCCAGAATTACAGCGACTTAGTAAGTAAAATAAAGGTTATATTTTCAGCGATCTACATTTGCCACATAATGTTTTTCGAAAATAGCATGTCTGCTTCCATTTCGCTTTATAGAATCCGGTCATATCTTCCGCTAGCTATAATCTCTGAGCAATCGGTTGGATTTGAAAATGTAAGGTACATGCACGGCTGTATGCGTTTCAGGCACTTTCAGGCAAGTAATAGATTTCAGGTACGTTCAGTATGGACTGCTCCGATCGTTCCTACTGTGTGGGTGGAGCCTGTGAAGAAATGCATGGCTATGCAGCTATTACGCAACGGAAAGAAAAATGTACGAAATAGAATATATACCAGTCGGAGTTTCCGAAAATACTTCACTTGCAGCTCGCCACCACAACGTTCCTATACTACTGTATTTTTGAACCAAGGTGTTTGTGCCATATTATTCTCGACTGACCATATACTACATTATGCGCCAAAAAAATCCTGACCTCATTAAAGTGCACCAATATTATATATTAAGAAGAGGGTAAAAAAGACTAATGCTGCTGCAAAATAAGCGCAAACGTGATCGATGAACAAAATAATCACAAAATTTCTCTCAAAGAAAGAAAATGGGAAATGGCAATGAAGTTAAAAAAAAGAATATATGCCATATTTTGACAAAACAATGCGCATTTCGAAACTTGCTTCTGTCAGATTTTAGAGGACATCTAATGATTTAACGAGCCGAATTACAATGGCATCAACATCACAAGTTGTTCACCTACGCATACAATTGAAGCTATGCTTTCAAGTGAAAAGCCTGACAGAAGTGCATTGGAGGATTTTATTTTTTGTTCTCCTCGATGGCCCAATACGAAAATGTGTAATACAGTGCGTAATAAAAACCTAAGGTGCACGATCCGTCTGTCCATAACGTTTGTGCTTTATATGGCATATACGTGCAAGTGACCGCTTACTTAAGATTTGTGCCAGATGCGTAAGGCACATGTCTTACATTTTCGATTTCTTACGATCCCAAGTAATAAATCGGATTGAAGCGATAGTTTACGTACATAAACAACCCTTCCGTAAAGCAAAGCACATTGGCCACAGTTCGCTCTTGCATTACTGCAATATCGTATTTCTTAGACAAGTGGAATTATAGACAACAAAAATTTCGAAAAAGTGATTAATTTTTCAGATATTATTTTCTCAGATCCTCGCTCACATCTAAGATAAAGTGAGTTTTACGCATACTTCAAACAACACCGCAAACAGTATTGCGTTATCGTCTAGCATCCTCTCGCTTATTTAAATGTGCCTGTATTTACAAATCAAACAAGTAAACCGCACAGCATTGTACTGTAGCATAATACAGTTAATTATATTAACAGGTGCGAAAAATATAAGCGCTAGGTATTAATGCCAAATGAGGCCAGTTGAGTATGATTGGTACTCAGCAAAGTTTCGCTTCATAAATTTCCACTTTTGAATGCTCCGTTTAATTCAGCGATCTCTGAAACTTAACTTTAAGCTTGATGGACCCAACGTTCAGATTGTACAGCAAAAGTGACCGAAATACAGCAGCAAACATATTCAATTGCCAAACACCTTCGGTTTCGTTGCGAATATGAGAAGAGCAACAAGCTCAAATATTGAAATTGCGGAAAAAAATTGCAATGCAATTTTCACCCTTAAAATTTCGAGATAAAGTTTGCGACAAAGCATCAACTATGCAAATGAGAAACCGGAAAACATCTCTGCGAATTAATAAGTCACGCTTCACGGCATTTCCTCTTCCGTGGATCTAATTTATTACTAATTCTGCTTCGAAGAAAAACACTCCAGTAAAGCATGCAAATAAGAAAACAATGATTTTCTCTGGATCAATTCCTTATGTACAGTTGGAAACCGCGTGGAAGGATTATAAAATATTTGAGTTGCTGCATGTTTTCCTCATAACTTCCAACAATTTCAGGTCATCCTTTGCTTGCATATGTGTGTTCACGTGGATTCGCATGCAATTTGGCTAACTTTAGGTGCGAGAAGGTATACGCGTTGGCGTTAGGGAATGGCCAGTCGATGCTATTTTCTCAGCTTTTTGCAAAAGACCAGTGGAAGTAAACAAAAGCATCAGCCATCTTCAAAATATCGATAAAGTTACCATTTAAAAAAAAAAGAGGAAATGCGATTACACTGATACTACCAAAGCAGTCAAAAGATGGATGGATAAGAAATTCATCAAGACGAGGTGCTACTGTGGTTTATTGTGAGGAAATAGTCTAACCAATCTTGAATCAGATACAGTGCCCGCTCAAATAACGACAATCTCTCAAAAGCAACAGTCCTTTCAATAAAAATGCTATTTAGAGCATTATGAGGAATATAAAGCCCTTCACTGTCCCATCGATAATGAACGCGAATCATGCCACCCCAACCGCCCACAGATATGCTCACTGAGGGTACTTTGCTGTAAGCACCTATTTACAGCATTTGTCCTAAAAGCTTTTCACAGGTGAGAAATAATTATCACGAGTGAGAAATTTCACAAATTATGTGCGCAAATGCACTATTTTGTTTTATGTCCCTACTCTATAAGCTGCATGCAAATGAAACCGTATAGCCGTTGAATCCGTCAAGCGAATCAAGTTCCCGCTGCTAGTTGAATTCTGTAAGCGAAGTTGTAAACGATACGGCAGTTAGATTTGAAGCTTCATCACGGAATGGAAAAGCAATTCGATAGAAAAGATGAGTCAGCCGTAGTGCACGAACATTATGGTTCGCGCTAAGGCTGTTCTCTATATTTGTCGCTTCTATCGCCCTGAACCTCATGATAATTTCAAAATATCTACATGTTGTTAAAACGCTTCTCGGATGATCCAACTAGAAGAACTTCTAGCATTAAAAAAATGCAAATGTTCGAACTGCGTAGTATGTATGTACAACAAACACCAAAGACAACAGTTAGGACATGGGTGGGAGTGAACGTAATTCTTAAACCATTGATTAGTTGCCTTTCTAATATTGCCTGTTCGTTTGATTACGTCTTTAATTCTCCCATTCGGCTCTTCACAGACTTATAAAGTTCTGTGAAAATTATCCATACAAGGCAGAGGTTGAATAATTAAAAGTCACATAAGTCTCATCCAAATGCTGTTAAGGTTGGGGTACTCCTGTATTACGCTTCCTTAAGACTTTGCGAATTACCTTCGGACAATCTCTGCAACATTCTTAAGGGTCAGTTACTATATCAAGTGTGAAGCTAGCGACAGCTTTTCCCTTCAGTATTTCGCATCACCGCATACATTTCGACCGTTCGATCCTCCATTTCTGTGCCGTCCAATAAAATTATCGGCGAGTGAGCGTTTGAATCACGTTATACGTATTAATTTGTACGGGTTTTCTTATCAAAGACCATAGATCTCTCAGCTAAGACACTGATTATAATAGTGATGTCAACAGTTGAACCAATGAAGAGAGAAAATAGCACTCATATGTCAATTAGCAGCAACCTTCCGATAAACAGTGCACATTCACATGCACAATTGAAATGTCAGAGGTTAGGGTCCTCCGTCTCCCTCTTCGTACTAAAGATGTTCTAACACTGGTGTGAGGCACACAGTAAAAGCAATATCCACGGTCGAAAGGGAGACTACTAAAGTTGAATAGAGATGACATTTATTACCGTCATATTTACTCGATCGAAGCGATTTGACGTCAAATGGAATGAAACACAAGAGCGAGTAGAATGACATCACTATTGTCATTCTACTCGTTCACTTCCTCGTTATAAGCATGTTGGAGCAAACCGTCTTTATTGATACACAATGCGGTATGTGCAGTGAGCGCTGCTTAAATAGAACGCAGAAACCAATGTTAGCCATCCACACGACAGTTATAAACACTACATGATTCCTATGAATATTAAGTTGTGCACTACCTAGCGAACAACGGTATACCCTGCCAACAAAGAGCGCTAACAAAGCAACGTGAAGCAAAACATTCATATGATGGACTTTGTTTTCCTTGGAAGCCAAAACGGGCTAGGAAGATTTGTGCAACCTCTACGAATGGCTTCACCATAACGTGTTGTGCAAGTGCGAACTTGCAAAGGCTGCTTTACCTGGAACCAGCAAACGTAGTCGTCGATAACGGTGCTGCTAAAGTCAGCGTATGCTCTTCATTGGATCAATCTTAGATAAGTTACGGTAATTGGCATTCGTCCGAATTCAGTGGGGGAAAATTTAGACGTATGCCTGTCATTGGCGTCAGGTTTTTTCCGGTGTGTTGGGTTTTTTTTGCTGGGGTTTTGTCAGGAAAAATGGGTTGTTGTTGCGACAGTTGGGCTTCAGGCATCTTCATGGAAGTGAGGATGGAGAGACGAAGTTCTGCCGCTGTACTATGATGCTTTAGCATGACAACGTTATGAGCTTTAGTAGCCGTGAGACTTCTGTGTTGCGAAAATAGGAGACGGACACTCCGTTCGTAGCGGTGCGTCTATATAAGAGAGCTTCTGTTTTCTGTGACTCGTTGAGTTAGAGGCAGCGTATACCAGGTATTGTATAACGTAGACCATGTTATTCAAACGAGGTGAGGGTTCAGTAACGGCATCAGTTGAAGAGAAGTTTCTGTTGGGGAAAGTACGGCACTGCATCTTGCTCTTTTAAACGATGATGTGGGAAAGTTTGCCGATAAAATTTGGCTGTCTGGAATTAAAGGTGTGTCACTTCTTGTGCAGTTCGCAGTGAGCTTTACTGCAGTAAAACTTCACTTTCAGTGCGATAGCGTCTAAGGTACGTTTTCTAGGTGAATATTGTTGATTAGCGTTACTAAAGCTCGTAAGCTGTTCGGTTGTTGTATTTGACCACTTGGGTTGATGCGTTGGAAATGTGGTTGTCATGCGTCGTGAAAGCTGCAATGCCATAACGGTTCTAATTCCGGTTGCTTTTTATTTCTCTTCAGTTGTGCGTTGTACTTCAAGGGTAATATAGTTCATCCTCGTTTGCAAGAGTGGTGTGATCTGCGAGTAGGTCATATAAACTGTGTGGATGAGTTCTGTCTTTACACTTCCCGTCTGCCATCCATTTTGGGATTCGTTGTAATTTCAAATTTTCGTTGCACTCGTGGTCCTGTTTCATTTTTTCTGCTCATTCTGCTTTTTTTCTCATGTTTTTTCCTTTTTATTCAGGCAGTTTTTTTTCGTATTTTTAAACTAATTGCGACGCTTTCTCGGAATTCGCCCGTGACTTGCTGGTGACTACTATGCCCCATTTGGAAAGCCAGGAGGTTGCTGAGCTCATCATTGAATAACTTAGTTGTATTCATTTCCTCGTTGAGAAGCAGTCCGCATTGTTTTTTTTGCCGTGCTTCCTTCAGGGAACACTTGCTTTTTGTCGAGCGATGTTTTACTTCTTCCAGTGTATTTATGAATAGTTTGGATGATTTTATAGGCTGATTTGTTGGACTTTAATTGAGCTAAAATGAAGACTGAAACTTGCATTTATTCTGGCTATAAGATTCATCCGGGTCACGGAAAGCGTTTGGTCCGATCGGATGGCAAGGTGAGTCCCTTCATTTTTTTTTAAATTTGATGGTCTTGTAGGGTGTGAGAGAGAGCGGAGAAGAGAAGGGGGAGGCAGAACCTCTGATACATCATGCCTCAGCGTTTGTGACAGCAACATTTTTCGAATGGGAGTTAGCTAAATTGCTTTTAGCCCCAAATAAAGTCTTCAAATTCCCTCACAGTTGGATGTATCCAGCATCCGCTTTGATGTGACTTCATAATCGTTGCGGTGGGAGATATGAACCAAAATGACCCGAACTCGTGACGCATTCTGCTTTTGTTGCTTCTTAGTTTTCCGATGGGCCGGGCCGTGAGCCTCGATGAACTTTTTTCGTAGGAGTGTATTCACTGAACTTCCTGATTTTTCACATAACTTGGTTGTACTTGGCTCAATTCAATTCGGGTATATTACGAATGAAACCCTTTCAGTGTACGACCACTTAAGGATATTTTTGCATAATCCGGTTATCGCTAGACAATAGTTTAAGGTTGGCATTGGTTGTTAAATGCGGGTGGCCCCGTCATGTGTGAAGTGGTACGCGATTGGCAATTTATGGGGTGAAACATTGAATAACGGTTATCGTTTAAGGTATATTGTTGCTAATGCGTACCGCTTTCAAAGGTGTGAATTTACCGTCGATATTCATAGGCGACCCAAAATCTTGTTGAAGGGGCTGATGAGGGTGACACCTAAAAGGTGGTCGGTTGATGTACCGAAAAAAGGTAGCATGGAGGAACTACTGAAAAAAAAGTCTTTTCTGATAGAATTTTCTGGGTGCCGTTCCAGTGGGAAATTAGGGAGTTATCCATGTGTGAATATCCCGTCTGGTTGTTGTATGATAAAGCTAGCAAATTGCTTCTTTAAGCACTTGCGCGATCATTCAGCGTTTTGAGCACAGTCTAAATGAGCAGTGCATGTGCTGTTTCATTGAAATTAATTCATGTCACGGTATGTTTACGTTGACTGATGTGATCGAATTTTCTTGAGTCCATACAGAGTTCAGGATAGTGTCTTCACAGCAGTTATGGGGTAATGGTTGTAGTTTCCTAAGGGAACTCGCTCACATGAATTAGAATTTCAGGTTCAAATATTTTTATCAAAGAAGTGTCAGCGATCATACAGGCTGAAGAGAAATCCGCGTGACATTCCATGGACAGTGCTTTATCGCCGTAAGCACAAGAAGGTCAGTTTGGCGGTCTTATGATTCCGTCGCCACTATTCGTGGCTGAATGTAAAACTTCAACTGCGAAATTTACTTTCAACATTGTTGTGTCGTAAGTTCCGTTCCTACTGAAAATGTATAAATATCACATAAATGACAGTTTAGGATAATCTGGGTCTTTTGTTTCATTTTTAATCATCTAAGCCAAGAGCGAGCTTGATATCTCTTTGGATCCCTGAGGGACTTTGTTAGGGGTTCATTGGTTAACACAGATTTCCGCTTCTTTGATGACGTCTGGTTATCATTAAAGTACAAGATTTCGGGCTATGCCCCATTTGGAAAGCCAGGAGGTTGCTGAGCTCATCATTGAATAACTTAGTTGTATTCATTTCCTCGTTGAGAAGCAGTCCGCATTGTTTTTTTTGCCGTGCTTCCTTCAGGGAACACTTGCTTTTTGTCGAGCGATGTTTTACTTCTTCCAGTGTATTTATGAATAGTTTGGATGATTTTATAGGCTGATTTGTTGGACTTTAATTGAGCTAAAATGAAGACTGAAACTTGCATTTATTCTGGCTATAAGATTCATCCGGGTCACGGAAAGCGTTTGGTCCGATCGGATGGCAAGGTGAGTCCCTTCATTTTTTTTTAAATTTGATGGTCTTGTAGGGTGTGAGAGAGAGCGGAGAAGAGAAGGGGGAGGCAGAACCTCTGATACATCATGCCTCAGCGTTTGTGACAGCAACATTTTTCGAATGGGAGTTAGCTAAATTGCTTTTAGCCCCAAATAAAGTCTTCAAATTCCCTCACAGTTGGATGTATCCAGCATCCGCTTTGATGTGACTTCATAATCGTTGCGGTGGGAGATATGAACCAAAATGACCCGAACTCGTGACGCATTCTGCTTTTGTTGCTTCTTAGTTTTCCGATGGGCCGTGAGCTATACCTCGATGAACTTTTTTCGTAGGAGTGTATTCACTGAACTTCCTGATTTTTCACATAACTTGGTTGTACTTGGCTCAATTCGCCATCGGTATATTACGAATGAAACCCTTTCAGTGTACGACCACTTAAGGATATTTTTGCATAATCCGGTTATCGCTAGACAATAGTTTAAGGTTGGCATTGGTTGTTAAATGCGGGTGGCCCCGTCATGTGTGAAGTGGTACGCGATTGGCAATTTATGGGGTGAAACATTGAATAACGGTTATCGTTTAAGGTATATTGTTGCTAATGCGTACCGCTTTCAAAGGTGTGAATTTACCGTCGATATTCATAGGCGACCCAAAATCTTGTTGAAGGGGCTGATGAGGGTGACACCTAAAAGGTGGTCGGTTGATGTACCGAAAAAAGGTTGCATGGTGGAACTACTGAAAAAAAGTCTTTTCTGATAGAATTTTCTGGGTGCCGTTCCAGTGGGAAATTAGGGAGTTATCCATGTGTGAATATCCCGTCTGGTTGTTGTATGATAAAGCTAGCAAATTGCTTCTTTAAGCACTTGCGCGATCATTCAGCGTTTTGAGCACAGTCTAAATGAGCAGTGCATGTGCTGTTTCATTGAAATTAATTCATGTCACGGTATGTTTACGTTGACTGATGTGATCGAATTTTCTTGAGTCCATACAGAGTTCAGGATAGTGTCTTCACAGCAGTTATGGGGTAATGGTTGTAGTTTCCTAAGGGAACTCGCTCACATGAATTAGAATTTCAGGTTCAAATATTTTTATCAAAGAAGTGTCAGCGATCATACAGGCTGAAGAGAAATCCGCGTGACATTCCATGGACAGTGCTTTATCGCCGTAAGCACAAGAAGGTCAGTTTGGCGGTCTTATGATTCCGTCGCCACTATTCGTGGCTGAATGTAAAACTTCAACTGCGAAATTTACTTTCAACATTGTTGTGTCGTAAGTTCCGTTCCTACTGAAAATGTATAAATATCACATAAATGACAGTTTAGGATAATCTGGGTCTTTTGTTTCATTTTTAATCATCTAAGCCAAGAGCGAGCTTGATATCTCTTTGGATCCCTGAGGGACTTTGTTAGGGGTTCATTGGTTAACACAGATTTCCGCTTCTTTGATGACGTCTGGTTATCATTAAAGTACAAGATTTCGGGTTATGCAAGAAGAGATTAAAGATTAATTCGATGTAGTAATTTTGCTCTTTAAAATTGCTTTCTAAATTATCCAAATTGTTGTGTTCGACTGCACAGAAAAACATAAACAATCATTGTTTATTATTTCATAACGATTCTTTTTTGATAAACTTCACTAAACCGAATAACAGTCGGGTAGTGTAGTTTACTGGATATGTACTGAACTATTGAATGTGGTTTCGTTGTTTAGTCTCTTGATCTGATAATGGATCAAGAGTAATTGTTAGTTTATTGTCGTTGTCGTTCCGAAAAATAAGCGGTCTTCCGAGTTTTCAATTGCTACTTTTACTGATGTTTCATTGAGTATAATTAATG